>WNWK01029254.1:0-24588 GCA_009830355.1 Cherax destructor | reverse complement strand
TCTGATTTGTGGAAGAGGGCCCAAAGTAATTCCTATTTTTAAAGAGGGGACAATGTTCCCGCAAATTACCGCCCAATAACCCTAACCTCAATTGTAGGTAAATTAACAGTCAAATAGCTGATATCAAAAAAGCCATCTTGAAAAATAATTTGATTAATGATTCACAGCATGATTCACGGGGGGCCGTTCCTGTCTAACTAATTTATTAACCTTTTCAGTAAAGTTTTAGGCTGTTACAAAAGAACATAAGAACATAAGAAAGGAGGAACACTGCACGGGCCTGTTGGCCCATACTGGGCAAGTCCTTCACAATCCATCCTACCAACAGAACATTTGCTAAACCCCCTTTTGATCATGAAAAAGAATTCGATATTGTTTATTTAGATTTTAGAAAGGTTTTTGATAAGTACCACATCAGAGACTGTTAAAGAAAGTGGCAGCTCAGGCTTTAAAGGGGAAAAGTGTTGTCATGGATCAGTCATGGCTCACGAACAGGAAGCAGAGAGTGTGCTTTAAAAAGGGTTAAACCCGAGGGGGATCTGTAACAAGTGACGCCCACAGGGATCATTCTTAGGCCCGTTGTTGTTTATAATATTTTCAATGACCTTGACGAGGGAATTACTAGTATAGAGCAAATTCACCGATGACACGAAGATAGGTAGAATAATTGATTAAAACGAATGTCAGGGAACCAGGAGGATTTGAAAAATTCAATGCCTGGTCAAAAAAGGGGGCAGATGTGTTTATTGTAGATAAATGCAAGGTTTCTAAGCTGGGGAGTTTTCATAACCCAAGCACTTATAAGTTAAATAACGAGAACTTAGCCATACAGATTGCAAAAAGTACTTGGGGGCAATGAAAGGTACGTAATAAGGCAAACAGATTACTGGGATTTATAAAAAAGTGTAAGCAACGAAGTCCACGGTTACATTACAGCTTTATACATCATTAGTAAGGCCTCACCTAGATTAGACTCAGTTCTGGTCTCCATATTACAGAATGGATATTAATTGTTAGAAAACATTCAAGAATGATAAATTAATACATAGCATTAGAAATTTTCCATGAAGAAAGATTGAAGTCCCTAAAAATTTCATTCACTTGTAAGACGAAGAATGAGGGGAAAATGATCGAGGATACAAGTGGAAGATGGGATTAACAAAGGGGTTAAAAAAGGTCGGGATATTTTCCAAAGAGAACCCCAATAATGGATTCAAATTAGATAACTTTAGATTTAGAAAAGGGTATGGAAAATATTGGTTTTGGAAAAAGGGGAGTTGATAATGGAACAGTCCCTGTAGGGTTATTGAAGCAAGGACCTTGGGTAGTTTCAAATTTAGGTTGGATAAATTCATGAGTGAGAGGGGTTGGATTTGAGTGGGACTTGCACATGAGTAAATAGAATTATCAAAGCTTATTTCTTGGGTAGCATTGAAAATTGGGATGAACAAAATATTCTGTTAGTGGGATGGATTGTGAAGGATCTGCCTAGTATGGGCCAACAGGCCTGCTGCAGTGTTCCTTCTTTCTTATGTTCTTATGGCTGCTTTGCAACCATAAGACAGCAACCACCCAGGGAGGTACTACCGTCCTGCCAGGTGACTGTGAAACAGAAACCTGAAACTATTTTACATGATGGTAGGATTGCTGGTGTCTTTTTTCTGTCTCATAAACACGCTGGATAACAGGTATATCTAGCTACTTCTACTTACACTTTAGGTCGCACTACACAGGCATGCACATGCATATATATACATACACACATCTAGGTTTTTCTTCTTTTTCTTAATAGCTCTTGTTCTTTTTATTTTCTCTATTGTCCATGGGCAAGTGGAAAAGAATCTTTCCTCCGTAAGCCATGCGTGTCGTATGAGGCGACTAAAATCCCGGGAGCAATGGGCTAGTAACCCCTTCTCCTGTACACATTTACTAAAAAAGAGAAGAAGAAAGACTATATAAAACTGGGTTGTTTGAATGTGCGTGGATGTAGTGCGGATGATAAGAAAGAGATGATTGCCGATGTTATGAATGAAAAGAAGTTGGATGTCCTGGCCCTAAGCGAAACAAAGCTGAAGGGGGTAGGCGAGTTTCAGTGGGGAGAAATAAATGGGATTAAGTCAGGAGTATCTGAGAGAGTTAGAACTAAGGAAGGGGTATCAATAATGTTGAAGGATCAGTTATGGAAGGAGAAGAGGGAATATAAATGTGTAAATTCAAGGATTATGTGGATTAAAATAAGGGTCGGATGCGAAAAGTGGGTCATAATAAGCGTGTATGCACCTGGAGAAGAGAGGAGTGTAGAGGAGAGAGAGAGATTTTGGGAGATGTTAAGTGAATGTATAGGAACTTTTGAACCAAGTGAGAGAGTAATTGTGGTAGGAAACCTAAATGCTAAAGTAGAAGAAACATGTAGAGAGGGTGTGGTAGGTAAGTTTCGGGTGCCAGGTGTAAATAATAATGGGAGCCCTTTGATTGAACTTTGTATAGAAAGGGGTTTAGTTATAGGTAATACATATTTTAAGAAAAAGAGGATAAATAAGTATACAAGATATGATGTAGGGCGTAATGACAGTAGTTTGTTGGACTATGTATTGGTAGATAAAAGACTGTTGAGTAGACTTCAGGATGTACATGTTTATAGAGGGGCCACAGATATATCAGATCACTTTTTAGTTATAGCTACAGTGGGAGTAAAAGGTAGATGGGATACAAGGAAAATAGAAGCAGTAAGTAAGAGAGAGTGAAGGTTTATAAACTAAAAGAGGAGGCAGTTAGGGTAAGATATAAACAACTATTGGAGGATAGATGGGCTAGTGAGAGTGTAGGCAATGGGGTCGAAGATGTATGGGGTAGATTTAAAAATGTAGTGTTAGAGTGTTCAGCAGAAGTTTGTGGTTACAGGCGAGTGGGTGCGGGAGGGAAGAAGAGCGATTGGTGGAATGATGATGTAAAGAGAGTAGTAAGGGAGAAAAAGTTAGCATATGAGAGGTTTTTACAAAGTAGAAGTGATGCAAGGAGGGAAGAGTATATGGAGAGAAAAAGAGAGATTAAGAGAGTGGTGAAGCAATGCTGACACATCAACTCTACGAGGAATAGCAACAACGACGAGCCCCGCTATATGGGACTGATGGGGCTGTGTGCGGACATCGCCTTTGAAAAACTTCTTTTTACACTGCCAGGATGGAAATGAGTTAGAAGTGTGATAGAGGAAGCCGGACTATGAAGTGAGGAGTGATGGGAGTTTACGAAGGAAGGGGACAAGTGAGGGGTAATCCGGGTATGTGATAACAGAAAATTTACTAGTAACCAGTGGTGATTTCTAGAGTAGATACTAGGCATTGCTAGGTGTATGATAGGATCAGTGGTTTCTTTTTAATAAAAAGTAAAGAAAAGAAAACAATTTTTTATTGTAAAATGATAAAGAGTGAAGAGTAACTATGGCTGGCATCAGAGGGGTTCAGGCTGCATTAATGATATTTATCATTATTGTGCATTTCTCGAAAGAAGGAAATCAGTCATGGGGTCTGAAAAAGGTGAATGAGGTGATAGCTCCCTGGAAAGTGAAAGCCCAACAGTGGCCATCATACCAGAAACGTAAGTGCCACTATCGCCGCAAGGTTTGGCAACCCCACATCTCCAAAACAAAACAATGACGCACAGCTTTTATAGTGGCGATATTCATACTAATCCAGGACCTCAATCTATGGTACAGGTGCAAAACAGACAGATAAGTCATGGTGATAATGACGGTCTAGTTGCTAGTAATGATAACCTTAACGCTATATGTAATGCACAGTCAATAGAACCATTATTATCTCAGACACCACCAGACATTTGTATACACTGTAATAAGGTACGAAAGAAGAACAGTAAACTTACCGGATGTAAATTGTGTAAGGGTTGGGTGCATGATGGATGTGTGTTCAATTATGGTAATGGTGCCAGATTTCATTTTGTTTGTAACAAATGCACTTTGGCACAGTTACCCTTTAACAACGATGACATTAATTTACCTATTTTTAATGCTAATGACCCCTTGCCATATATTGATGATTATGATTGTTTTACGAAAACAGGCCTTCACTTTATTCATGTCATCGCAAGATCACTTCTTCCAAAATTGGCAGATATTAGGATTCTAGCTAACAGAACTAGAGCGGCAGTTATATCCATCTCGGAATCCTGGTTGGATGATACGGTGACTGACGACGCGGTCAAAATAGAAGGTTACAATATAAAACGCTTAGATAGGAATAGAAAAGGTGGTGGGGTATGTGCCTACATAAGGAACGACTTAGCCTATAATCCAAGACCTGATTTAAATGACAATAAACTGGAGATTCTATGGTTTGAAGTGTTGCTTCCCAAGACCAAACCCATCTTAGTAGGAACTAGTTATCGCCCTCCCACCCATGACCAGTTCTTAGAGGACTTTTCGAGAGTCTTGTCAGGACTTGATAACAATGACGAGACAGTAATACTAGGAGACTTCAATATCTGTTTTCAACAGCAAAATAACGGGCTATGTAAAAGATATAAACAAATTCTGGATTTAAATAGTTACACGCAACTAATTAATACACCAACCCGGATCACACAGTTCTCAGCCACCCTAATTGACCACATACTTTGTAACCGCCCTGAGAACATTAGTCAGTCAGGGGTCATTACCACAGGTCTTAGTGATCATTTCATCATTTACTGTACCAGGAAAATTACTAGGGAACGGATAGGCCTACACAAGACAATAAAAGTTAGGTCAACTAGAAACTACAATAAACAAACATTGGTAAATATGCTACACAATTGTGACTGGTCAGTGATAACAAGTTGCACGGACGTAAATGATGCCTGGGAAAAATTCAAAACAATGTTCACTGCCATCCTTGATAATATTGCACCAGTTAAAGATGTTAGGATTAAACGAAGAACTGAACCCTGGATGACTACTGAGATATTAGATAATATGAAATTCAGAGACCAGTTGATAAAAAGATTTAAGGCAAACAGACAGGACATTGCAGCGCTAAATGAATTCCAAAGGATGAGGAACAGAGAGCAGAGGCTTATAAAAGGCGCAAAGGCAAGGCACTATTGCTCAAAAATCGAAGAGTACAAGAATAACCCTAGAAAGCTCTGGCAATAACTCAAACAGTTGGGGTATAGCCATAAACCAGTAGATATATCTAACATAGTACTAAATGTCGATAACGAGGTATGCCACGAAACAACTAAAGTGGCAAATTGTTTTAATTCATACTACACAACTGTCGCATCAACACTAGTAAGTAAGCTACCAGCTGCATCAAATGCCTTTAACACAGACTCTGATAAATTTAAAACATACTTTAATAAGGCTTTTGATAGAGTACCGCACCAGAGACTGTTAAAGAAAGTGGCAGCTCATGGCATTGGGGGAAAAGTGCTGTCATGGATCGAGTCATGGCTCACCAATAGGAAGCAGAGAGTGTGCATAAATGGGGTTAAATCCGAATGGGGACTTGTAACAAGTGGTGTTCCACAGGGATCAGTCTTAGGCCCATTGTTATTTATAATATATATCAATGACCTTGACGAGGGAATTACTAGTGATATGAGCAAATTCGCCGACGACACGAAGATAGGTAGGATAATTGATTCAAACATAATGTCATAGAACTTCAGGAAGATTTAGACAAACTTAATTCGTGGTCAGAAAAGTGGCAGATGCAGTTCAATGTAGATAAATGCAAGGTTCTGAAGCTCGGGAGTGTCCATAACCCAAGCACTTATAAGTTAAATAACGTAGAACTTAGCCATACAGATTGCGAGAAGGACTTGGGGGTGATGGTAAGCAGCAACCTTAAACCAAGACAGCAATGCCTAAGCGTACGTAATAAGGCAAATAGATTACTGGGATTTATATCAAGAAGTGTTAGCAACAAAAGTCCAGAGGTTATATTACAGCTTTATACATGGAAATAAATGGTATAAAATACCGACACAATGGAAAAATAAACACATAAGCAGTATAATGTGATCCTTTATTGACAACGTTTCGCCCACGCAGTGGGCTTTATCGAGTCACAGACAGATCTACCTGGAAAATGAGCAACATGGAGATATATATAGGGTACAGTCAGGTGGAGAATGCTGGGTCAGGTGGAAAAAGCTGCATGTGAGTCTTAAAAAGTAGTGTGATAGTTAAAAACATAGTGTGACTTAAAGGACCTGCAGTGTACCATTCTTGAGTTCTAGGTGGGATAGCGTTGAAGAAGTTTCTTGGCAATAGGTTCAGCTATGTTGTAGAAGCCGTTGTTCTGGTTGAAGTTGTTGGATATACAGATGAGTGATGATTCTAGGATTCTTCGGTATTGCGTGTTGTCTTTTCTGGCGATGAGTCTTGCGTTTCTGTAGTTGATTAAATGGTTGTGTAAATTTCGGTGTTGAACACAGGCATTTCTTGAGTCGTCAGATCTACTGCCTGTGCGTGTTTGTAGGTCTCTGGATGTTTCGCCAACGTATAATTTGCTGCAGCCATTACAAGGGATTGTGTATACCCCTGCCGTGGATTGAAGCTTTTCCTGTCTGTTACTGGTAATGTCCTTAATGGTGGTGGATGTGGAGGTGGATACTGGAATGAGGTCTTAGAAAAATGTTGGAAACTTGTTTGGAAATGGAGTTGGTGGGAAGGACTATGTATCTCTTCTCAGCAGTGTCTTCTCTGGGTGTGTTGAAGATGTTTAATGCCCGTCGTCTGCAGTCTCTAATGAAGTGATGAGGATAGTGAAGTTTGGAAAAACTTGTTCAATGAGGGAGCATTCTTCTTCAAGGAACTCACTGCTGCAGATTCTGAGTGCGCGCAGGAAAAGCCTATAATTACACCACGTTTAATTTTGGTGTCGTGGTGAGAGTAGAAGTGAGAAGATCGTGTTGATTGGTAGGTTTTCGATAGACTTTAAAACGAAGTTCATGGTCAGCTTTGCAGAGAAGAACATCAAGGAAAGGAAGAGTATTGTCGACTTCTTCTTCTAGTGTAAACTGGATTGATGGCTCAACCTGGTTGAGTTCGTGTTGGAGAGCTTGAACGTTGAAGCGTCTGGGAGTTATGATGAGAATGTCGTCAACATAACGAAGCCAGGTGACAGAAGAGGGAATAATAGTGGAAAATCGCTCGGCTTCCAAATGTTCCATATATAGGTTCGCAAGGACGGCACTAAGTGGCGATCCCATGGGTAGTCCAAAAGTTTGCTGAAAGAGTTGGTTTTCGAAAGAGAAACATGTAAAGCCCACACATAGTTCAACAAGGTCGATGAAATCGCTGGCTGGAAGAGGAAGATCAAGCGAGTCGTCAATTTTCCTGCGCAAGAGATCGATAGCTTGTGTAGTAGGTACTTTGGTGAATAGGGATGTTACATCAAGGCTGGAGAGTTTCTTGTTTCTGATGTTGATGTTGCGAATGCGATTGAGAAGGTCACCAGAGTGTTTGAGATGTGCTGGACTGATGGTGCCCAAAAGTTGGAGAGGTGTTTAGCGAGAATTCCTGAGATTTGGTGGGGAGCACTGCCTATTCCCGAGGATATGGGCCTCAATGGGATACCTGGTTTGTGAGTTTTGGCAGACCGTACATTCTGGCAGGTCTGGGGTTGCTGGGAATGGTGTGTAGAAGTTTCTTTCCTAGTTCTGATTCCCTCAGAATGCGGCGAGTCTTGTGAAGAAATGTTTTGGTGAGGTTGTCCACTTGATTAGTAGTGAGAGGTTTGTAGGTATCTGGGTCATTAAGTAGATTAAGCATTTTGTTCCTGTAATCGTCAGTGTTCAAGATTACGACACCACCTCCTTTATCAGCGGTGGTAACCCTGATGGTCGTGTCTTCTGCTAAAGTTTTAAGTGCAATGATGTAACGTCGAGGTATGACTGGGGTACTGTGTGTTGAGATGGCTGCTGAGATGATGCCTTGAAGATAGTCTTTTGGAAATCGGAGTCATTGTGTCTGTAGTTTTTAGCGATGAAATTGAGGTCTTGTTTTGGTTTCGTGATTCCTGTTGCAAATTTGAGACCTAAGCTGAGGGCTTCAGTTTCTGTGGTTGACAGTGGACGAGTTGAAAGATTTTGAATAATTTCAGGTCTTCCTAAACTTTTCCACTGAGAATTATCGCAGAGAGTTTGGAGTTTCCTAGTAAGTCTGATTTTTTGCTGAACATTAGCTGTGGTAACTCTGCTGCGAATAATTTCGGCGGTGCGTCTGTTCATGTTACCCCGGAGTGTCGTGCCTAGTGTCCTGGCTTGAAGAAAAGTTTCCTTTGTAGCGTTGTTCAGGTCATCTGCACACTCTTCAAGGTAAGTTCGTGCAGTTGCGGAGAAAGGAGGTTTAATGTTGGCAATTTGAGGAGGAGTAGATCTTGGTAACACCATTTCTTGGATACAGTCACGAAGAAAATTGTGTCTATTGCGAAGTGAGTAAGCTTTTAGAAGAAGATCCAGGTATTCTCTGTGTGAAGGATACATTTCTACTGCAGTGTTTGACACGATGGAAATAAATGGTATAAAATACCGACACAATGGAAAAATAAACACATAAGCATAAGCTGGAGCAGGGTGTAGACGGCGTGACAAGTCCTGTTTTGGTCTCATCTGAGTGTACCATCTGTAGTAACCAGTTTGTTGTATAAATCGTCTAATTTGTTGCGTCTATTGTGCGTGTCCAAAGAGTGGGGAGCGAGAAGATTTCTGGGGTTTAATTGTTTTTTCACCGTTTGCTCGCTCTTGCGTAGTATCAATGTGTGTGTTTTTGATGCTGTTGTGTTTGCCTCTGGTAGAGTAGCATGGGGTAGGGGTTGGGAGAGGTTGTTGAGAGTCTGTTGATGGAGGAGCCAGGAGGTGCAACAAAAGTGGAAGAGGAAGGTTCAGTAGGGTTCAGTGTTGCAGGTGAAGGAGAGTCAGTGTAGGCAAGTGAGTTGGAAGAAGAGGGCTCAGTAGGGGTGGTGTAGATGAAGAAGTTGTATGAGCGGTAATTTTTGGCAGAGGAGGCCAAGGAAGATGCAGTGGATTCAAGGAGGATAGAAGATATTTAGGTCATTTTCAGGAAGATGAAGAGGAGGTAGATCATTTTGATGTTAACTTTAAGAAAGTTAACATCAAAATGTTTAGCAAGACTAACAGAAGTTAGTACAGTAGTAGTGATCAAACAGTCTGTTTGACGAGAAATAGGAAGAGAGGGACCACATGTGATGAGGTCGATAATGACATCTGCGTAAGAGGGAGAGGTGAACGTTGGGGTATGAGTGTGTGTAGTGTTAGTAGGAGAAATAGTTGGTGTAGATAGAGGTGGGAAGTTAGCAGAGGTTAGAGAGGGTTGGGGTTGAGATGAGAAGGGGTTAGAATTGATTGGCTTATTAGAAAGTAAAGAAAGAGTGTATTCTTTACGTTTGGGGCATTGATAGGAAGTGGCAGAGTGAGACTGTTGACAGTTTGGACATTTTAGTGGGAGGGAACATTTTGTCCAGTAATGCTCAGAGGATGAACATTTTGAACAGATCTGAGACTTGGTACAAGGAGATTTATCATGCTTAATGTTGTAGCATTTAAGGCATTGCAGGATAGGAATGAAGTTAAGGATGAAAAGAGAGGAAGTGGGAATCATATAAGACTAAGTGACCCCGTGGCCGGCTGGCAAAGCTCTCGCTTCACACACGGAGGGCCCGGGTTCGATTCCAGGCGGGGTAGAAAAATTTCGACGTGTTTCCTTACACCTGTTGTCCTGTTCACCTAGCAGCAAGTAGGTACCTGGGTGTTAGTCGACTAGTGTGGGTAGCATCCTGGGGGACAAGATTGAGGACCCCATTGGAAATAAGACAGACAGTCCTCGATGACGCACTGACTTTCTTGTTTTATCCTGGGTGGCAAACCCTCCAGGGTTAAAAATCCGAAGAAATCTTATCTTATCTTAAGCACGAATGCCGTGTTGAAGGCGCTAGGTAGCTTCCTTAGGTGTGGAACAACGAATTTTAAGGACGTGTGAAGAGGGAGGTCTGTATATGGCCTCAACAGTTACATCATTTTTGTTTGCAAGGTCAAGTTTTAGGTCATTACAGTCACTTTCATAGGCGACCAAAATAACATTATCGACGTGCTTTGCCACAATTGTACTCTAGGATCTATGCTCAGGAGTCCAGGTGATCGTAGAGCCTGCCTCAGCAAGCATTCTTAGAGCAATAGGTTTTGTATGAAGCGGAGTCAAGTATACCTGGAGTTCCGGGGGTCGACGCCCCCGCGGCCCGGTCTGTGACCAAGCCTCATGGTGGATCAGGGCCTGATCAGCCAGGCTGTTACTGCTGGCCGCACGCAGTCCAACGTACAAACCACAGCCCGGATGGTCAGGTACCGACTTTAGGTGCCTGTCCAGTGCCTGCTTGAAGACAGACAGGGGTCTATTGGTAATCCCCGTTATGTATGCTGGGAGGCAGTTGAACAGTCTTGGGCCCCTGACACTTATTGTGTTGTCTCTTAACGTGCTAGTGGCACCCCTGCTTTTCTTTGGGGGGATGTTGCATCGTCTGCCGAGTCTTTTGCTTTCGTATAAGTTTGAAACAAAAGTCTGTCTTTAAAAAATTGGTGAGAGGAGCTTGAGTAATTTGAAATAGCAATTTAGCTGGGTCGATAGATTCCTCGTTAGGTTTAGAATATGTTAGGAAGAAAGTAGCATTTGATCGATAAACAAACATCGTGGGGTAACACAGGGCAACAACAAGTACAAAATATGTAAACAAACTGGCAGTGGAGGCGCCAATAAAACGTAAAATCGGACTGTCAAGAGAGCACTCAGTTGGGTAACGGCGTGAGTAATACACACACGCACTTGCAAGGCTCTTACTTTAAAGTCGATAGATACGTTGGTAAACTGACATGGAACAGAAGGTGAACTGTCGCCGATGGAGCACAGCGATGCACTGAACACCGAGGGACGGCAACACCGAGGGACGGCAACACCGAGGGACGGCAACACCGAGGGACGGCAACACCGAGGGACGGCAACACCGAGGGACGGTAACACCGAGGGACGGCAACACCGAGGGACGGCAACACAAGCTCTGTCTGTGATAAAATGTTTCGAAAACCCACAAGTTGAAGAATGAGACACTTATGCAACATATGGGAATCTTTATTGAGGAAACGTTTCGCCACACAGTGGCTTCATCAGTCCAATATAAAGAACAACAGTGTAAGGAGAGGAGGGGTTTAGCTTAATCAGTCCCTCAGCCTTGAGTCGATGTGTTCAGTCCATCAATCTTGAAGAAGGTACTTTCTTCACTATTAATGAACTGAACATATCGACTCCAGGCTGAGGGACTGATTACCCAAAACTCCTCCTCTCCTTACACTGTTGTTCTTTATATTGGACTGATGAAGCCACTGTGTGGCGAAACGTTTCCTCAATAAAGATTCCCATATGTTGCATAAGTGTCTCATTCTTCAACCCAACCTCTGTCTCGTGCAGACCACACACTTGAGATACTTGCGTAGCTTGAGGAAGGCGCCGTGGTCTGCCGGAGTTGAAAGGCAACACCAGGACTGCAGAGGAGGGAGGCCCCACCTTGGAAAAGTCTACCCACGACGTACCAATTCCAGGAACTTGAAGAAGACGAAGCAGAGACGTCAGTAGTGAAGAAGCAGCTACAGGAGTACAGAGGAAGGCTATCCACGACACACCAATTCCTGTAGAAGTAGGTGAAGATGGAGATTCCACGAAGCCACACACATGTTACATAGTCTCTCCCAAACAAGTGGATCACACTGCACTACAGAGCAGAGCGACTGTGTCCTGCATGTAGCCAGGGCAGCAGTTAATACTTGTACGTAACATACATACGCTTATTATGCCCTAGTATGATGACGCCGAATGCTTCATGGAATACCCGCACGGGTAGGGGCAATGAAAATAAACACAGGGAGGTTAGCCTCTAGATAGTGGTATCGTGGCACTTATAAGAGACAACAGTGGCACCAGTGGAAGCGCCAGCTCCCAACAGCTTGGGAGACGAAACTGTTTAGCGTCTGCAGTTGCCAGCCATTAATGTGAGCCAAACAGATTATGCGCAGATACGTTCAATGTCAGGGAGCACAGAGAACACAAAGGAACACAGAAAACACCAAGAGAGCACAGGGAACACCAGGGAGAGCCTTCTTTCTCCTCAACTCTGGTTGTCGTGCAATAGTGATAGCTTGTTTTGCAACTAGTAAATAAATGATCAATGCATAAAGTTAGACATATGATATGAAGAAACATTATGATTTTCCGGCTAAGGTCAGTTGACGAAAATTCGACATTTCATCAGAATACAATACCACAGTGAATAGTGCCTTCTGCCTTGGGCTGAGACAGGCAGGTACTGACTACCTACACTGTACCAGTGAAGGCAGGCAGGTACTGACTACATACACTGTACCAGTGAAGGCAGGCAGGTACTGACTACATACACTGTACCAGTGAAGGCAGGCAGGTACTGACTACATACACTGTACCAGTGAAGGCAGGCAGGTACTGACTACGTACACTGTACCAGTGAAGGCAGGCAGGTACTGACTACATGCACTGTACCAGTGAAGGCAGGCAGGTACTGACTACATACACTGTACCAGTGAAGGCAGGCAGGTACTGACTACATACACTGTACCAGTGAAGGCAGGCAGGTACTGACTACATACACTGTACCAGTGAAGGCAGGCAGGTACTGACTACAAACACTGTACCAGTGAAGGCAGGCAGGTACTGACTACATACACTGTACCAGTGAAGGCAGGCAGGTACTGACTACATACACTGTACCAGTGAAGGCAGGCAGGTACTGACTACGTACACTGTACCAGTGAAGGTAGGAGGTACTGACTACATACACTGTACCAGTGAAAGCAGGAGGTACTGACTACATACACTGTACCAGTGAAGGCAGGCAGGTATTGACAATATACACTGTACCAATGAAGGCAGACAGGTACTGACTACATACACTGTACCAGTGAAGGCAGGAGGTACTGACTACATACACTGTACCAGTGAAGGCAGGCAGGTACTGACTATATACACTGTACCAGTGAAGGCAGGAGGTACTGACTACATACACTGTACCAGTGAAGGCAGGCAGGTACTGACTACGTACACTGTACCAGTGAAGGCAGGAGGTACTGACTACATGCACTGTACCAGTGAAGGCAGGCAGGTACTGACTACGTACACTGTGCCAGTGAAGGCAGGAGGTACTGAATACATACACTGTACCAGTGAAGGCAGGAGGTACTGACTACATACACTGTACCAGTGAAGGCAGGCAGGTACTGACTACGTACACTGTACCAGTGAAGGTAGGAGGTACTGACTACATACACTGTACCAGTGAAAGCAGGAGGTACTGACTACATACACTGTACCAGTGAAGGCAGGCAGGTATTGACAATATACACTGTACCAATGAAGGCAGGCAGGTACTAACTACATACACTGTACCAGTGAAGGCAGGCACGTACTGACTATATACACTGTACCAGTGAAGGCAGGAGGTACTGACTACATACACTGTACCAGTGAAGGCAGGCAGGTACTGACTACGTACACTGTACCAGTGAAGGCAGGAGGTACTGACTACATGCACTGTACCAGTGAAGGCAGGCAGGTACTGACTACGTACACTGTACCAGTGAAGGCAGGAGGTACTGACTACATACACTGTACCAGTGAAGGCAGGAGGTACTGACTACATACACTGTACTAGTGAAGGCAGGCAGGTACTGACTACGTACACTGTACCAGTGAAGGCAGGCAGGTACTGACTACATACACTGTACCATTGAAGGCAGGCAGGTACTGACTACGTACACTGTACCAGTGAAGGCAGGATGTACTGACTACATACACTGTACCAGTGAAGGCAGGTAGGTACTGACTACGTACACTGTACCAGTGAAGGCAGGAGGTACTGACTACATGCACTGTACCAGTGAAGGCAGGCATGTACTGAATTCATACACTGTACCACTGAAGGCAGGAGGTACTGACTACATTCACTGTACCAGTGAAGGCGGGAGGTACTGACTACGCACAGTGTACCAGCGAAGGCAAACAAGAACTGACTACATACACTGTACCAGTGAAGACAGGCAGGTACTGACTACGTACACTATACCAGTGAAGGCAGGAGGTACTGACTGTATGCACTGTACCAGTGAAGGCAGGCATGTACTGAATACTTACACTGTACCACTGAAGGCAGGAGGTACTGACTACATTCACTGTACCAGTGAAGGCAGGAGGTACTGACTACATTCACTGTACCACTGAAGGCAGGAGGTACTGACTACGTACACTGTACCAGCGAAGGCAATCAAGAACTGACTACATACACTGTACCAGTGAAGGCAGGCAGGTACGGACTACATGCACTGTACAAGTGAAGGCAGGCAGGTACTGACTACATACACTGTACCAGTGAAGGCAGGCAAGTACTGACTACATACACTGTACCACTGAAGGCACGAGGTACTGACTTCATGCACTGTACCAGTAAAGGCATTAGGTACTGACTACGTTCACTGTACCAGTGAAGGCAGGCACGTACTGACTACATACACTGTACCAGTGAAGGCAGGCACGTACTGACTACATACACTGTACCAGTGAAGGCAGGCAGGTACTGACTACATGCACTGTACCAGTACTCACCTAGTTGTATTCACCTAGGGTTTGCTGCAGGGGTCGAGACATAGCTCCTGGCCCCTCCTCTTCACTGGCCGCTACTGGGTCACTCTACCTGCGCCATGAGCTTTATCATACCTCTTCTTAAAGCTATGTATGGAACCTGCCACCACTACATCGCTTCCCAAACTATTCCACTTCCCGAACACTCTGTGACTGAAGAAATACTTCCTGACATCCCTGTGATTCATCTGAATCTTCAACTTCCAACTGTGTCCCCTTGTTGCTGTGTCCCATCTCTGGAACATTCTGTCCCTGTCCACCTTGTCAATTCCTCTCAGTATTTTATATGTCGTTATCATGTTCCCCCTATCTCTCTTGTCTTCCAGTGTCGTCAGGTAGATTTCCCTTAACCTCTCCTCGTAGCACCTACCCCTTAACTCCGGAACTAGTCTTGTTGCAAACCTTTGCACTTTCTCTAGTTTCTTTACGTGCTTGGCTAGGTGTGGGTTCCAAACTGGTGCTGCATACTCTAATATGAGCCTAACGTGCACAGTGTACAGGGTCCTGAACGATTTCTTATTAAGATGTCGGAATGCTGTTCTTAGGTTTGCTAGGCGCCCGTATGCTGCAGAAGTGATTTGGTTGATGTGCGCCTCAGGAGATATGTCTGGTGTTATACTTACCCCAAGATCTTTTTCCTTGAGTGAGGTTTGTAGTTTCTGGCCCCCTAGACTGTACTCCGTCTGCGGTCTTCTTTGCCCTTCCCAATCTTCATGACTTTGCACTTGGTGGGGTTGAACTCCAGGAGCAAATCCCTGGACCAGGCTTGCAGCCTGTCCAGATCCCTCTGTAGTTCTGCCTGGTCCTCGTCCGATTGAATTCTTCTCATCAACTTCACATCATCTGCAAACAGGGACACTTCTGAGTCTATTCCTTCCGTCATGTCGTTCACAAATACGAGAAACAGCACCGGTCCTAGGACTGATCCCTGTGGCGCCCCGCTCGTTACAGGTGCCCACTCTGACATCTCGCCACGTACCATGACTCGCTGTTGTCTTCCGGACAGGTATTCCTGCCTGGTCCTCCAGCTTTTGCACTAATCTCTTGTGTGGAACTGTGTCAAACGCCTTCTTGCAGTCCAAGAAAATGCAGTCTACCCACCCCTCTCTTGTCTTACTGCCGTCACCCTGTCATTGAACTCCAGTAGGTTTGTAATGCAGGATTTCCCATCCCTGAAACCATGCTGGCTGATAATCTTCTCCATTACCTTGCATACTATACATGTCAATGAAACTGGTCTGTAGTTTAGTGCTTCGTGTCTGTCTCCTTTTTTAAAAATTGGGACTATGTTTGCTGTCTTTCATACCTCAGGTAGTCGCCCTGTTTCGATTAATGTGTTGAAGATTGTTGTTAGTGGTACACATAGCGCCTCTGCTCCCTCTCTCAGGATCCATGGAGAAATGTTATCCGGCCCCATCGCCTTTGAGGTATCTAGCTCGCTTAGCAGCCTCTTAACTTCCTCCTCAGTTGTATGTATTGTGTCCAACACCTGATGGTGTACCCCACCTCTCCGCCTTTCTGGCGGCCTGTCTACCTCCTCTGTGAACATTTCTTTGAATCTCATGTTGAGCTCCTCACACACTTCGCGGTCATGTCTTGTGACCTCCCCTCCTTCCTTCCTCAGCCTGATTACCTGGTCCTTGACTGTTTTGGCTTCCCTACACCTTTGGGTGAACCATGGGCTCATCCTGGCTTTTTCGTTATTCCAGTTACCCTTGGGTACAAATCTCTCCTCAGCTTCCTTGCATATATTTGTCATGTATTCCTTCATCTCATTTACTGACTTCCCTGCTAGCTCACTGTCCCACTGAACTCCATGCAGGAAGTTCTTCATGTCTACATAGTCTCCTTTCTTGTAGTTTGGCTTCGTTTGTCCGGCCCTTTCTGCTTCTCCCTCCACTTGTAGCTCTACTATGTATTCGAAGCTTAAAACCATATGATCACTGGCCCCAAGGGGTCTTTCATGTGTGATGTCCTCAATATCTGCACTACTTAGGGTGAATACTAGGTCCAGTCTCGCTGGATCATCCTCTCCTCTCTCTCTGGTAGTGTCCCTTACGTGTTGGTACATAAGATTTTCCAGTACCACCTCCATCATCTTAGCCCTCCACGTTTCTTGGCCCCCATGTGGCTCTAAGTTCTCCCAATCGATTTCCTTGTGGTTGAAGTCACCCATGATCAGTAGCTTTGCCCTGCTCACATGCGCCCTTCCGGCAGCTTCTGCCAGTGTGTCAACCATCGCTCTGTTACTCTCATCATACTCTTGCCTTGACCTTCTGCTGTTCTGTGGTGGGTTATACATCACTGCAATTACCACCTTGGGACCTCCAGACTGCAGCATTCCTATTATATAATCTCTTGCTTCTCCTCTGTCTCCTCTCTCCAGCTCATTAAAATCCCATCGGTTTTTTATCAACAGTGCCACTCCTCCACCCCCTCTGTTCCCTCTGTCTTTCCTCAGGATCTGATATCCCGATGGAAAGATGACATCTGTTATCATCCCTGTGAGCTTGGTTTCAGTGAGGCTTATTATGTCTGGTGATGCCTCACTGACTCTTTCATGCCACTCCTCCCACTTATTAGTTATTCCATCAGCGTTGTTGTACCACAACTTCAGTTTCCTCTCCTGCACTGTGTTTTGGGGGGTCTGTGAGGGTGGGGGACCTGGCAGTGTGCTGCGGGAGTCTACAGTGTAGTGTGGGGTGGGGGCTGTAAGTGTGGATTGTGGTCTGTGTTAGGATAGTGTGTTTGGTTTTGGGGTTCTGGGGCTGGGTCTATGTTTGCTTGTTCTTGTTGCTCTTCCCTGCTCTGGTTGCCCTCTGCCGATTCTGGCTGTCTCTCTCTTCCTATCTCCTTTTGCTTTTGCCTCCACTCCCTCAGCTGCTGTCATTCTGTTTTTGTTCTGTCCCAGTCTAGGAACACCCTCTTGTATGCTGGCAATTCCTGCAGCCATGGTTTCTCTTGCAGGATCCTGTTTTGCACTGTTTCTGTCTTGAAAATCAGCTTGACCGGCCGTTTTCTTCCCTTCACATACCCTCCTATTCTCTGAAAATTTACTATCTCAGACATGCCCTCTTCGCCTATTTCTCTGATGATGTTTTCAATCTCCTGTCTTTCCTCCTGCCGTCTTTCAGTGTGTGTACTTAACTCGCTTTCCAGGAGCCCGTGAATGAACACTGACTTTTCCCTCTCTGCCTCTCATTGCCTTTCCCTCTGTGTCTCCCCAGTGTTTTCCTGTAGCTCTTGGTGGCCTGGTCGTGCCACTGCATGTGGCATATCCCTCTCTCCACCTTCACCCCCGTCCCTCACCACCACCACCCCTGCTCCCAGCTGCTCTCCCCCTTCTTTCCTCGGCCCTGCTTGGCGGACTGATAGGGCCTTAGCATAGGTTGTGTCTCCTTCCTTCCCGTTGGTTTCCTGGTTTGGTGAGGGTGTACCAGCTACAGATGCAATGTCCCCTCTGGTCCATACTCCTGGAACTCTCTTCAACCTATTTACCTCACATTCTAGAGCCTTTATCCTGGCAACTGCATCTTCTCCTCCTCCAACATTCCCTCCAATTTCACACAAAGCTCTGCCTCCCTCCTTTTCTCCATTTTTGCAGCGACCTCACCTAGTTTGCTCTACCACTCTTGTTCCATCCTTTTGCATTGCTCTTCCATCTATTCTTCTCTACCCGGGCCGTTCTCCTCTTATGTAGATGTGTGTGTGTGTTTGGGGAAGTGTAGGGGTTAAGGAGGAGAAAGAAGGGGAGAGGGACAGGGGGAATGATGGAAGGGTGGAGAAAGAGGGGAAAGGGAGCTGGAGGGAAAAGGGTGGAATGGAGGAAGGAAAAGAGAAAGAGGGGGAAGAGAGGGAGATGGGAAGGGGAAGGAGCAAAAGAGACAAGAGAGAGGGAAAGGGGAGGAAGAGAAAAGGTAGAGGGGAAGGAGCTAGATGGAGAGAGAGAGAGGGAGAGAAAGCGTGTAGGGTGGGAGTGAGAGAGAGGGAGAGAAAGTGTTGGGAGGTAGTGAGAGAGAGGGAGAGAAAGAGTGTTGGGAGGGAGTGAGAGAGAGGGAGAGAAAGAGTGTTGGGAGGGAGCAAGAGGGAGAGAAAGTGTGTTGGGAGGGAGTGAGAGAGAGGGAGAGAAAGTGTGTTGGGAGGGAGTGGGAGAGAGGGAGAGAAAGTGAGTTGGGAGGGAGTGAGAGAGAGGGAGAGAAAGTGTGTTGAGAGGGAGTGAGAGAGAGGGAGAGAAAATGTTGGGAGGGAGTGAGAGAGAGGGAGAGAAAGTGTTGGGAGGGAGTGAGAGAGAGGGAGAGAAAGAGTGTTGGGAGGGAGTACCTGCCTATCTCCACTGTATCAGTGGAGACAGGCAGGTACTGGTTACATACTCTGTATCAGTATAGACAGACAGGTACTGGTTACATACACTGTCGCAGTGAAGGCAGGCATGTACTGGTTACATATACTATACCAGTGAAGGCAGGCAGGTACTTGTTACATACACTGTCGCAGTGAAGGCAGGCAGGTACTGGTTACATATACTGTACCAGTGAAGGTAGGCAGGTACTGGTTACATACACTGTCGCAGTGAAGGCAGGCATGTACTGGTTACATATACTATACCAGTGAAGGCAGGCAGGTACTGGTTACATATACTGTACCAGTGAAGGTAGGCAGGTACTGGTTACATGCACTGTACCAGTGAAGGCAGGCAGGTACTGACTACATACACTGTACCAGTGAAGGCAGGCAGGTACTGACTACATACACTGTACCGGTGACGGCAGGCAGATACTGACTATATACACTGTACCATGGAAGACAGGTAAATACTGACTACATACACTGTACCTTGTATTTTGGAGTCTCTTTCTGAATGGGTTAATGATGGATGAGAGGTCAGTTAGGTTAAATAGGTTTAAAGCCTGTTAACTATGCAAATACTATGCCTTGGGTATCTGCAGGCATGGTATATCTCGAGAAACAGGTGGGACATGCACCTTTGACCATCCCAAAAAATGCCGCACCCACATGACATCAAGAGAGTGCAACTCCTTTTCCTGTCACCTATTTCACCCAGAAATGTGTCACTCGTCACTCCATGAAAGAAAATGCTACAACACATACTGCCAGGCACATCATCTAAATGGAACAAGAAGACACAGACCAGCCAGACTATGGGAAACAAAAGAGAGGAGCCACAGCCCCTCCAGAGAAAGAGTTTTTTTTAGTTCCAGGAAGAAAAAAGACTGGCAAGAAATGACAGAAATCTTACACCAACAGAAAACACTTCTGGAGCAGAGGCACAGTTATTGGCCTCCACTCCAGAACAACAGATATTAGAGCCAGTAAATAAGACCTCCCTAAATTCCATCAATATAATGACATTTGTTTTTGCAAACATACAGTGTCTAAAGCCGTCAACAAACAACAAAATTTCTTACATCAAGGGACTGTTCATGGAGTCAAATACAATGTTTGCAGCATTCACAGAGACCCACATAAAAGATAATTTTGATAACGAAATATGGATCCCAGGTTATAACCTATTTATATGCAAGATAATAAAATGCAACAAATGGGAGTTGTCCTGTACGTCACAGAGTCGCTCATTTGCTCAGAACTACTAAACACCTCAAATGATGTCGTTCAAGTTTTGGCGGTAAAGATTGAAAACCAAAACCTTGTCATTGTTGTGGTATACAAGCCTCCAGATGCAACTTCCCAGCAATTCCGGGAGCAGCTTTTGAAAATTGTCCACTGTCTGGAAAATCTCCCAACTCCTGCCCCAAACATCTTGCTACTGGGAGATTTCAACTTGAGACACTTAAAATGGAGGAGTATAGCAAACAATATTTTAGCAGAGATCATCCCAGGAGGCAGCTCAGACGAAAATTCACACACACACGAGCTATTAAATCTTTGCACCAAATTCACCTTAAACCAGCAAATATTAGAGCCTACAAGACTAGAAAATACGCTGGACCTCATCTTCATTAACAACGACGATCTGATATGTAATATAACCGTATCGAAGACAATACACTCAGATCACAACATAATAGAGGTATTGACATGTATGCACAGGACTCCTGACCAGCAAAATGTGATCAGTCATGAGGGTGTCTTCATAAAATTCAATTTCAATAACAAAAACATACAATGGGAACAAGTCAACCATATCCTAAATGAAACAAGCTCGGAAAAAATCCTAAACAACACAGATCCGAACATTTGCCTAGAAAAAATAAACTCTGTGGTTCTTGAGATCTGCTCAAGGCACATTTCATTAAGAAAAATAAAGAGAAGATGTAAACTAGAAAGACAGAGACGCTCCCTATACAGACGAAGGCGAAGAGTCACAGAGCTGCTGAGAGGGGCCAATATATCTGAAATACGAAGGGAGGCACCGGTCAAAGAAATTGCAAATATCGAACTTAAACTGAAGGAATTCTACAGGAGACAAGAATCTTAAGAAGAACTAAAAACCATAAAGGATATTGAAAAAAAAACTTTCTCTTTTATGCCAAATATAAGGAAAAAACAACATCCAGTATTGGGCCCCTGCTTAGGCGAGATGGGACCTACACATATGACAGCCCCGAAATGAGCGAGATACTAATATCCCAATACGACTCAGTGTTCAGCGAGCCACTACCCAGACTAAGGAGTGACAATCCAAATGAATTCTTTATGAACGAGACCCAAAATTTGGTCATCTCAAAAATCTTGGATATTATCCTAACACCACAAGACTTTGAAAAGGCAATAAATGACATGCCCATGCACTATGCCCCAGGCCCAGACTCATGGAACTCTGTGTTCATTAAGACCTGCAAGAAACCCCTGACGCATGTCTTGAACATTCTATGGAGAGGGAGCATGGACACAGGGGTCATCCCACACTCATTAAAATCAACAGACATAGCCCCAATCTACAAAGGTGGTAGTAAAGCAACTGCAAAGAACT
This sequence comes from Cherax destructor, assembly GCA_009830355.1. NCBI lineage: Eukaryota > Metazoa > Arthropoda > Malacostraca > Decapoda > Parastacidae > Cherax > Cherax destructor. The sequence continues at coordinate 2,908 of WNWK01029254.1, read as the reverse complement.
GCAGACCGATAGCACTAATATCCCATATCATAAAAATCTTTGAAAGGGTTCTAAGAAGCTAGATCGCCAACCACCTAGATATCCATCAATTACACAAACCCAGGGCAACATGGGTTTAAAGCAGGTCACTCCTGCCTGTCCCAGCTACTGGATCACTATGACAAGGTCCCGGATGCTGTAGAGGATAAACAAAATACAGATGTAGTATACATCTTTATTTTGTTGACCATGGTGTAATAGCACACAAAAAGCGTGATAAAGGAATAACAGGAAAAGTTGGTAGATGGATCTATAACTTCCTGACAAATAGAACACAAAGAGTAACAGTGAACAGAATAAAGTCTGAGGCAGCTACGGTGAAAAGCTCTGTTCCACAAGGCACAGTACTTGCTCCCATTCTATTCATCATCCTCATATATGAGGATGACACCTTGTAGCATGCAAAGAGTACGTACCCTTTATTCAGAGCATGTTAAACACACCCACATAGGCTCCCCTCCAACCAGCGAACCATCGTTAAGGGTTTGAGATGGGGCCTCATCATCAAATAAACGACTCGGTTCAGCCAATCATAATGCGAGTTTAACAATGGCAAAGGCGATGTGGTTACCACTCGCAAATTTGTCATTGTAATTCCTGCATTAAGCTGGTTGTGGTACGGTTGTCTCTGTCTATTGGCTGCTGTTTTGCCTTGACGACCGTGGCGTGCACTATTATGACTCTGTCTGTACATAGTGTTCATACTTGTACAAAGCCTTATCTAATACTTGGTGAAGGAAAAGACAAAAGTCTGATATAATACAAATTGCTTGATGAAGGAAATACAAATTCAAAGCATTTTCTACTGTGTTTCTTTGCTCCAAGCTCCCTTTTACACTCAGGTTAACAGGCCTTAGAACCTGAGATTGTAATACACCTAAATTGCCATGACAGTGACCTCCATCGAAGACACCGCAAGACTCCAAGCGGACATCAACCAAATCTTCAAATGGGCCACTCAAAACAATATGAAGTTCAATGAAAAGAAATTTCAACTACTCAGATATGGAAAACTTGAGAAAACTAAAACTGTATCAGGGTATACGACAAATTCTAACCATACAATAGAGCGAAAAACATTAAACCTGGGAGTGATAATGTCAGAGGATCTCGCCTTCAAAGACCACAACAATGTATCTACCACATCTGCTAGGAAAAGGATAAGATGGATAATGAGAACCTTCAGAACGAGGGACGCCAAGCCCATGATGATTCTCTTCAAATAGCTTGTTCTCTCTAGGCTGGAATACTGCTGTAACTAACGGCCCCCTTCAAGCTGGCGAAATTGCTGACCTGGAGAGTGTACAAAGAACTTTCACGGCACACATATGTACGATAAGGCACCTAAATTACTGGGAACGGTTGAAATCCCTTGATTTGAATTCCCTGAAACGCAGGCGAGAGAGATACATGATAATATACACTTGGAAAATCCTAGAGGGATTAGTACCAAACTTGCACTCGAAAATCACTCCCTATGAAAGCAAAAGCCTTGGTAGGAGATGCAAGATTCCCCCAATGAAAAGCAGGGGCGCCACGAGTACACTGAGAGACAACACAATAAATGTCAGGTGCCCAAGACTGTTCAACTGCCTCCCAGCATACATAAGGGGGATTACCAATAGACCCCTGGCTGTCTTCAAGAAGGCGCTGGACAGGCCCCTAAAGTGAGTACCTGACCAGCCGGGCTTTGGTTCGTACGTCAGTTTGCGTGCGGCCAGCAATAACAGCCTGGTTGATCAGACCCTGATCCACCACGAGGTCTAGTCCCAGACCGAGCCGCGGGGGTGTTGACCTCCAAAACCCTCTCTAAATAAACTCCAGGTATACTATATGATGATCATTGATGATGGTTGTCCCCTGTTCATTACCACTCAAGAATACTTTACTCTCTAAAACAGCGATTAAAGTATATCCTTTAGTGTACATATATTGAAAGGCCATATTTGCCTATCTTTGTATATAGTCTATGGTATATTATAAAACCTGTTGGTTAATTTTGTTTAAAGCTTATAAACTACAGAAGAGTTACTAAGGCTGCATCATCCTGTTAAAACCAGTCAATCCCAATCCCAAGAGTAAGGATTAATGTACTTCACCGTGTGTGTGTACATATATATCTACACTCCTCTCCACGTGTATGTGAACTGTTCATCTTTTGTGTGAGGGAAAAGTCGTTAAAAAGGGGGTTATGGTTGTTCAAACTACTTAAGAACATAAGAACATAAGAAAGAAGGAACACTGCAGTATGCCTACTGGCCCATGCGAGGCAGGTCCAAGTCTCCCACCGGCTTAAGCCAATGCCCCAACCCAGCCAGGTCAGGTTACATTCACTTAAGGAAGGAGCACGGTATCTGACCTAGTAGCACAAGCTAGTCAGGTCTAACTCACACCCACCCGCACCCACTCATGTATTTATCTAACCTATTTTTAAAACTACACAGCGTTTTAGCCTCCGACTGAGTTAAGTCCACCGACTTAACTCAGTCGGTGGACCTGACTTAACTCAGTGAAGACGTGTCTTGTGTGCTCTCTGTGAATCTGAAGATGATGTCCTCTCTTGAGCTACTCTACCAGCAGCTGAAGGAAGAACTGAGGGTAGCTAAGCTTGTGATACAGCGACTGACTGAGGAAAACAAGAGGATTCGTAGTAATCCTCCTGTTGAGAATCCTCAAGCCAAGAAAGGAACCTGGACAGTGGATAAAACGCATGGAACAAAGTTAAGGATCAAGAGGACGGGTGGAGAGGTAGAAACAACGAAGACCCAGGAGAATGTTGTGGAAACATCGAAACCATTCTCCGTGCTACCCGATGAATGTGAGTCGACTTCTGGGAGCGTCACGACGAACGACACCAAGGAAGGTAAAA
>WNWK01029253.1:12500-24589 GCA_009830355.1 Cherax destructor | reverse complement strand
ATGTTTTCTTGGCCTTTCTTCTCTCCAAGATTATCAGATTAAGTTTTTCTAGTCTTTCTCATAGGTTAGTTCTCTCAGATTTGGGGTGAATCTTTGGGTTGCATGGCAGCATTGCATTCTCTTTTGATAGGGTTGACATTTCGTACTGTATTTAATGAATAATTCTGTTAATTTTTCAGAAATTCATTCTCAGGCTTACTAGGTGTGCATGTTCTTTCAGTGCTATTGTGTTGTTTCCATGCTAGCTAAGAACCAATATGTTTGGTATTGAGCCTCATCTCAAACTTCACAATATTTTAAACCACATATACCTTAAATAGTAAAAGGTTTTGTAATGAAATAAGAGGTGTAACATCATTATGTGGTGTTAGTATTTTCCCATGCTGCCAAAGGTTATTGCTGTCATTATAGTATTGAAAAACCTCTATCATTTCACATCATGTAAGTCATAGCAAACATGATATACTGTACTGTACTTTGAACATTTTCAGATGTGTATCAAGAGATGGCAGCAGCTGCGGTGGGCGCACATCTCGTACCAGGGTGAGCAGTTCATCTGAAATTGCCTCTCCAGATCCCAGAAGACCCACAGTGCTGAGACCGCCTCGTCAGGTACTTCTAATTGTTGTAAAGTATACTGTGTACTCACCTGTTTGTGGTTGCAGGGTCGAGACTCAGCTCCTGGCCCCGCCTCTTCACTGACAACTACTGGGTGCCCTCTCTCCTGCTCCATGAGCTTTATCATACTTTGTCTTAAAACTATGTATGGTTCCTGCCTCCACTACATCACTTGCTAGACTATTCCACTTCCTAACAACTCTATGGCTGAAGAAATACTTCTTAACATCCCTTTGACTCATCTGAGTCTTCAACTTCCAATTGTGACCCCTTGTTTCTGTGTCCCATCTCAGGAACATCCTGTCTCTGTCCACCTTATCTATTCCATGCAGTATTTTGTATGTCGTTATCATGTCTCCCCTGACCCTCCTGTCTTCCATTGTCGTCAGGCCGATTTCCCTTAACCTTTCTTCATAGGACATTCCTCTTAGCTCTGGAACTAGTCTTGTTGCAAACCTTTGCACTTTCTCTAGTTTTTTGACGTGCTTGACCAGGTGTGGGTTCCAAACTGGTGCTGCATACTCCAGTATGGGCCTGACGTATATGGTGTACAGAGTCTTGAACGATTCCTTAGTGAGGTATTGGAACGCTATTCTTAGGTTTGCCAGCCGCCCATATGCTGCAGCAGTTATCTGATTAATGTGTGCCTCAGGAGATGTGCTCGGTATTATACTCACCCCAAGATCTTTTTTCTTGAGTGAGGTTTGCAGTCTTTGGCCACCTAGACTATACTCTGTCTGCGGTCTTCTTGGCCCTTGCCCTATCTTCATGACTTTACATTTGGCAGGTTAAATTCAAGGAGCCAGTTACTGGACCAGGCTTGTAGTCCTGCCTGATCCTCGACTGATTTAATTCTTCTCATTAACTTCACATCATCTGCAAACAGGGACACTTCTGAGTCTATCCCTTCCATTATGTCATTCACATATACCAAAAACAGTACCGGTCCCAGGACTGACCCTTGTGGAACCCCACTCATCATAGGTGCCCACTCTGACACCTCGTCACGTACCATGACTCGTTGTTGCCTCCCTGTCAGATATTCTCTGATCCATTTCAGTGTCTTTCCTGTTATGTGTGCCTGATCCTCTAGCTTTTGCATTAACCTCTTGTGAGGAACTGTGTCGAACTCCTTGCAGTCCAAGAAAATGCAGTCTATCCACCCCTCTCTCTCGTGTCTTACTTCTGTTACCTTGTCATAAAACTCCAGTAGGTTTGTGACACAGGATTTTCCTTCTCTGAAACTGTGCTGGTTGTCGTTTATAAGCTTGTGTCTTTCTAGGTGCTCCACCACTCTCCTGATGATCTTCTCCATGACTTTCCATACTATGCACGTCAGTGACACAGATCTGTAATTTAATGCCTCATGTCTGTCTTCTTTCTTAAAAATTCTGACTACATTTGCCATCTTCCACACCTCAGGTAGTTGCCCAGTTTCAATGGATGTGTTGAAGATTTTTGTTAGTGGCACACTCAACATCTCTGCTCCCTCTCTAAGGATAATAGATAATTACTAAATTTAAAAGGAAAGACTTTTGTGTTAAAAAAATATATACTACATGCATGTATATGTGATCTCACATATGCACATAATATCTTTATTTACTACATGTACATATGTGCATTCACTCTAACTCTGTATACATAAATGTGTATGTTATGTAACATTTCCAGATTTTACCTAACCTTAGCAATACAATACCTAACGCAGCCTAACCTAGTTCAAAATAAAAATTCGCCCTAGAAATACTTACTCCATGATGTACATACATAGGTTGTATGCATTGAAATGTGTAAAATTATCACCGAGTTTTGTCAAGTAGTTGTCGGTAACTATAGCTATATCATATTTCTCATGTATTTCATTGACTTAATCTGTATACAATTTGAATATGGGAATTGTTATTATTGTTTAAAAGGCTACATGAGTATTAGAATTGTAGATAATGTGCATTTCCTGATTTTCAGCTGTTCCCTAAGGCAAGTCATTTTTCTAATAGATTTTTGTTGAATTCATCTATTCTAGTATTAAATACAAAAATGTTGATTAACTAGTAATATATACCGATGAAGCATACACACTAAACTGTAGAAAAAATATTAGGCATAGTCTGAAATTCAGCAATGTAGATAGATGGCCCCCACATCAGATGGTCATTGGATAGACATAAATAACAATGATTTAATTAGTGTTAAAATAATATTTATAGACAGTTGATAAGATATTTAAAATTTAACTGCTTCAGTGGTTTTCCTCCACATTACATAGTGAAAAAAATATAAAAATATTTGAAATACACCAAGAGTTTTAGTGTAATGCCTAGAAATTGTTCTCTCTTTTAGGGTGGTGTATTGGAGGTAGAAGGTGGTGGTGTGTGCATTGACCGTACCTCGTACCATTATATGTGCCAGGATGTTACTGCACTTAAGACAATGTTGTTGCGTCTCAGAAGAGTTCTGCAGGCAGCAGAAACTATTAACCCATTCGATGCCAACTTGAGGGTCAGTGAACCTTTTATTTTTTTGTGGTTGTGACATTTGGATTGTTGAATAATAAAACTAGGTTTTACAAGTGTAGTAAGGTACATGTTAAGGGTAATATTGTATCCAGTAATGATCTTAAACTTCCTAAGATTAAATAGTAAGTTAAATTTGTTTATGGTAGTTAACCTCTTTTTGTGTGCTTTAGTTATAGATGTAATTATTCAATTATTATTGTAACATATGTTACTTAGGTTTGATAAATTTGGAGAACATATGTGTATTTTATTTAGTCATTTAGTCTTCATGGTAGCCCTTAAAAATCAATTATAATGATGTATACTAACAAAGCTCATACACTGAGTGTCCAGGGTTCGATCCCCAGTACTGGTGGAAATGTTGGGCCTGTTTCCTGGCATCTGCTGTCCCTGTTTGCCTAAAAATGTAAAATTATAGAATTATGCAGGTATAAAGTTGGTGGTCTAGGCACAGTTTATGCATTGGCAATTTTGCCCACTTTGATTCCTATTGCAAACCAATTCCATTCCTCATTTCAACCAAATTCCTAGCTATTTCAGTAGTATGCCTTTTGTTCTATTGATTAAGTACAAAAAACTGCCTATACAACTATCAGAACAACTCTCTGAAGTGCACAGAAGTCAATAATTTGGCCAATTTTACACAAAATTCAATAAATTCCACTTAAAAAAACAGACCGGAATGATATTTGCCCTTCATTTTGAATCCTTCATCACAAAAAATCAATGTTTTACCATATTTCTCGGATAATAAAATGTAGCCAAAGATGATTGGTCGTGGTTTAGGTCATCCCCATAATTGAAGCAGACTTAATAAAAACCCATTAAACAGACTGGGGGGGAGGGCTCTACCCTTCCTCAGGAATCCCACCAAAAATTTAATATTTCCTCCACTTTGAGTGCTATTTCAAGCTACTTGCAGTTCTGAAACTGACCAAAATCTTTATTTTATTAGTATACAGTGGACCCCCGAGTTACGAGCATAATTCATTCCAGAAGGCTGGTTAAGTGCCATTACCGAACGAATTTTCTCCCTTAAGGAATAATGTCAAGTAGGTTAGTCCATTTCAGACCCCCAAAAATACACTTACAATATTACACTTACATAATTGTACAATTTCCGAGGTGCTCGTAACTCGGGGGTCCACTGTATGTCTTCGATGCTGTCAATTGATACTCAGAAATAGCCAATAAAACCACCCTAAAAAACACTTCAAATTTGCTATTTTAAATGAAACAAAGCTGAGGTTTGCTTTTTTCATCTTGAACTTCATGGGGGCAGGATTTTTTACACTGTACACTCTTCACACACCCATTATCTCATATTTACTCATATTTAGATGCATTTGAGGGAACTGCTTAAAACAGATTTATGTGAGCACTACTGTCATCAGTCATGTAGTTCTGTTTATGAGACAATAAAAGAGTTAACCCTTTCGGAGTTTTGGTCGTACTAGTACGGCTTACACCCCAGGGTTTTGGACGTACTAGTAAGCCTAAATTCTAGCGCCCTCAAATCAAGCAGAAACAGTCTGTTAGGCCTAGATGTGAGAGAATGGGTCTGTGCGGTCAGTGTGCGCAGTATAAAAAAATTCCTACACCAAACAGTGCATAATGAGGAATAAAAAACTGACCGTGTTTTAGGTTTAAAACAGCGACTTTGCAGTCTATTTTCGTATGGTATTTATGCTTGTATTCTCGTTTTCTTAGTCTCATTTTATAAAATAGATGATATATTATAGAAATAGAGATAATTTTGACTGGTTTCACGATGACAAGTACAGTGGTACCTCGGTTTACGATGGTCCCCAAAATCGCCCTTTTATGTAAGTTTATTTTTTTAAATGCTTTTGTAAGTGTATTTTTGGGGGTCTAAAAGGACTAGTCGATTTTACATTATTCCTTATGGGGATAAATTCGTTTGGTAATGGCACTTGAACAGCATTCTGGAACGAAAAAATATCGTAAACCGAGGTACCACTGTACCTTGAAACTGAGCGCAAAATAGCGAAAATGTTCGATTTTGGCCGATGTTCAAGAGTAAACAAATCACACCATGCGTCCAATACACATCAACTGGCGAGTCTAATATTCTTTCACAAGTGCGCTGATATTATTTATACCATTTTTACAATGATGCAGTTGTATACATAACAGTAAATCTTCTATTTTTTGTGAGAATATAAATTCAAAATGGAAAGAAAAAGTAATGTAAGAGGGGCCTGGAGACGTGACTAATGAACAGAGAAGATGTTATTTTAGTGCCAGGAATGTCTGCCTTGTTTATTCTGGACCCTATTTTGAAATTGCCATCGTTTGAAATTTGTGTGAAATTGGCCAAATTGCCATTTTCTGACCACTATTTTGGGTAGTTGAAATTGGTAAATAGGCAGTTTCTTGTACTCAATCGATAGAAGAAATGGAGTTCTAGCAAAATAGCTATAATTTTAGTGGACTGAAACATTGGAATTTGCCGAAAATGGGGCTCAAAGTGGGCGAAATCGCCGATGAGTAAATGTCATCGATACCGATAACTTTGCGAAAGCATAATTCTGTTAGTTTTTGATCAAATTTCATAATTTTTGTGGCGTTATGATCGGAAAAAGATTCTCTATCTTTTTATAAGAATTTTCTTTTTTTTTAATTCTTGGATCCTGAGAACGAGTTTCGGAGAGGGTCCTTGGACCCTGAAAGGGTTAATGGAGATGCAGATTATCAGACAGAAAGTAAAATACGTATACTTAATACGTACAGTGGACCCCTGAGTTATGAGCAAAATTCATTCCAGAAGTCTGCTCAAGTGCCATTACCGAACGAATTTTCTCCCTTAAGAAATAATGTCAAGTAGGTTAGTCCATTTCAGACCCCCAAAAATACACTTACAAAAGCACTTACAATATTACACTTACATAATTGTACGATTTCCGAGGTGCTCGTAACTCGGGGGCCCACTGTACGTATATTGTTTTGCAGTATCTTACTAAAGTTACTAACTTCTCTCAGAGTTCCTGTAGAGAGACAAGAAAATTAGAAATAGTACCCAGTATATTTATAGAGTATTGTATGTAATATAACTGCTTATATATATAATTTTTTTTCCTTCAGTATCTTTATTCAGCGACTGTAAATAGGATTTTCTGGGGTATTTTATACTTTTTTTTTTTTTTTTTTTTTTTTTTTTTTATACCATCATATACTATGTATAGTGGTTTTCCCCATCACTTTTAACTCTAGTACTTCACTCCCGTGTATGTTCCTTTCAAACTTATCATTTGTCATTCAGATTACAAAATGTTTTGAGTGTTTCTTGAGTACTAAAGTTGATTCTAAACTTTTTCCTCAGCCAGTTTTTCCAGGACAACTAAAACAATGCAGAATGTACATAAATATGAAACAGCTTGTATTGAAATTTCTCTTTCAGAACTCCCTGTATCTGAGCCTGGCCAGTAGTGATTTGCCAGGAGGGTCTGGCATCAATGGGGATAAAGATTCACTTACACCATCAGTAACAGAAATATCTCAAGAAAATGTTGACCTTAGAAGACAGGTTTGTAGATCTTTATTTAGTATACTGCGGGCTTAGACATCCAGCAAACGTATATGCTCGTGTTAAATAGGAGTGAGTTGAGGCAAGTAGCTTTTATGACTTGACACGCTGTTGGAGGGTGAGCAAGGTAACGTTTATGAAGGATTTAGGAAACTAGATTAGCTGGACTTGATCCTGGAGGTGGAAAGTACAGTGCTTGCACTCTGAAAGGAGTGGGATATTTGCAGTTTTGAACTTAGTACGTGTTGATCTGAGCAAGACAGTGATGAATGGATTTGAAATGTTCTCTTTCACATGATGGAGTAGTGTGATGAAAGTGTTTGTTCTTCTGGTCATCCGTAACGCAGTGGTAGATGACCAGTGATTAGAAAGATAGTGCTTTCATTTTTTACATAAGGGGTTTGAAATGAGTGTACTTTTGTTACATGAGAGCAGATATGCAGTTCCATTGTTTCTTATTATTATTAGAAACCATTCATTTATCCAGTTTTGTATTAAACTGTCATGGAAGTCAATTTTTTTATTTTGTATCAAAACTGGTGGTGCGATTTGTTGAGCATGTTTCCAAATGAAAGGTTAGTCACTTAATTAGCACTAGATACAGTTAGTAGACACAAGCACTTAAGCACTTAAGACTGTGATTGCTTCCTTGGTGACCTGCCAGCTTTGAAGTACATAGTATTTATTAAGATATGAGACTAATTTTTTTTTTTTTTTTTTTTTTTACACAGAAAATGTGTCAAAGATAAACGTATGTAAACTTATTTTTCTAGGTGGTGCTGCTACAACAGCAATTGGAGGAACGTGATCGCACCATAAGGCTTTTACAGCAACAACTAGCACAGAGTATAGGAAATCAGCACCCAACTTGCACCTCCCATGATACTAAAGATTCACAAGACACTGTTAATGCAGCTACTCAAACAGATCGCTCAGCTCGCCCAACTTTAACAGGCTCAAGCCTCTCAAGGGCAGCTTCTATCGATGATGGACTCGGACCAACTGTCAGGTGAGCTTTTATACCTGCTCCAAAACAAACTAAAATTAAGTTAATTATGCCTGAAAGGGATGATCGGCTTAATACAAATTACCAATAGTTATTTTCCTATAAGACTGCACTGGAAGAAATAGTATTGCAATTAGTATTTATGATAACGTTCATTTGGCTGTGGCTTTTTGATTGTTTAATTATTTCACTGCTGTTTTATACATACGTACTTAATGCGCACACACACACACACACACACACACGCACACATGCATACAGTCGAACCTATTGTGAATATTTTATAGTACATTACTGGTTTTTACAAAGATTTCTTTAGTTTTAACCTTTTCATTGTCGGGAACCCCAGCAATTGAAAGTGCTTACGGTGTCAACATTTAAAAAAGAAATTCTTTTGAAATAGTAGAGAATTTTTTTCTGAAAGTAATGACACCAAGAATACAAAATTTGGTGGAAAACTTATGAAATTACGTAGGCGCATAGTTTAATGGTCTGGGTGCAATATACTTATCAATGATTTCACCCACTTTGAGTTCTATTTTTAGCCAATTCCATTTCTAGTTTGATTAGATTCTTAGTTATTTTGATAGTATGTCTTCCATTCTGTTAATTGATCATTTAACTGCCCTTTTAATTATTATAACTACCCTATAAAATGCACAGAAGTTGGTAATTTGGCTAATTTACACAAAATTAAAAAAATCCATTCCAAGCACAAAAATAACATTTCCTCTGTTCATTAATCACTTCCTCATTCCTCTCCTATATTATAATTGCCCGAATTCACCATACACAAAAAATAAAATAAAATTCTCGGATAATAAAATATAACAAGGAATGATTGGACATGGTTTACAGTGTTCCAATAATTAAATCAGACCTGGTAAAAACCAAAAACAACAGACTGGGGGGCCCACCTGCCCCCAGGAAAACTGTCAAAAATAAAAAATAAATTTTAAGCTACTTTCTGTCCAGAAACCAAACAAAATCATCTCTATTTCAGTGGTATATCTTCCATTCTACCAATAGATTCCAAGAAACACACAAAACTATTAAAACCATCCTCGGAAATTCCCAAAATTCGCTATTTTAAACCAACTGCACTGCGTGGGGCAGGATTTTTTTATACTGTGCACACTCGCTGCACAGACACCATCTCATGTCTAGGTCAAAATTTACTGCTCACAGCTTATTTGATTGAGCTGAGCTCAAAGCGTAGATCTACATATGAAACCCTGGCTTTAGTAACATAAATCTACATAAGAAACCCTGGCTTCAGTAACTTAGATCTACGTAAGAAACCCTGGCTTCAGTAACGTAGATCTACGGACGAGAGTGAATGGGCTAACCATACTGATAATCTAAGTATGGTATTAATAATGGGAACCTAACTGCAAAAAATTAGTAATACTGTAGTATGAAAAAGATTTTCTATACTGCCATGGGTCTAATGACCCCAGACTGCTTTATAAAAATCTTATGAAAATGAATAAGAAAATAAGAGCAATTTAATCAAGTTGAATGAGGTCTCTTTCTGTATTTGTGTAGTGCAGAATCCCTTCAAGAAGAATATAGTGATACAAGTGAAGGGCTCTTCAACTAAGAAAATGGAGCTATCTTTTTTTTTCCTTAGATCAAAGCTGATCACCTTTTATTTCCCAGGTTCTGTATGACCCCTATGGGTTTAGCACTTATTCAGGAATATCACAATAATAATATAGTGCAAAATCTTGATACACTATACCAGGCATGAATTGAAAATGGATTTAAATATACATTTTTAGTAGAAATGTATTATTTTCTTTGAGACTATTTTTCATACCAGCAATTTCCATAAAAATAACACTCATCTGTTTAACTGTACCTGTGAATTTTTTATTTGAAATTTTTAGCACTGAAAAATAAACAAATAAACTGGGAGGTTAATTAAAAATTATTTAGCTTGAAGATTTAAATTTTGGGTGTAATTCACACCATGGTTGTTGCTTATAGAACATAAGTTTCATGTGTCATCCATTATTGTGGATAATACTTCTGAGTATGGACCATTCATAGCAATTACTATAAATTATAAACTACACCAAGGTTCTACTATGTGTGTGATGTTTTCTTTCTTTTCTTATAGTTTTCTTTATTATTATTAATATTTTGAGGCAAAGTGCTTCCTTTAAGTTTGAGTGACTTGTGACTTTAGGCTTGCAGCCTGGTTACCTACATTTCTTTACTGTTTTAGTTAAACCACTAAAAATTAATTGCTACCTGGTATTTTTTTTACTAGTGTGAATTCCTTTAGTAATGTGGATATTCACTGTTAAAAGGAAAAGTATATGTCTAATGAATAAGGCATGAGTTTAAGATCTTCCAGTTGAAGAGATGTAGAGCCTTACCCAGAGGGATCACAGATAATGAATATTTATGATGCTCTTATTGGTTTAAATGTGTATAAATTGGAAATTATATTAGAATCATCTGCGTTAAATATTGCTGTTGCCTTAGTGTAACTCAGCTTTATCTGATCATGTCATCTCACTCACAAGCTTCCGGCTGGGCAAGGTAAAGTGTCCATCTTATGTTGATGTTGTGCTTGGTTCTCTCACACTGTGTTCTGTCTTGCTGCTGGTTGCTGTGCCTGCTACATACCCAAACCTCCACTTGCTTCACTTTGTGCTCACAATATGAGCTAGTCTCTTAAAAAAAAAATGATAAACCTCGTTAAGATCTTGATATTTTTTATATAAAATTTATGCTGGTTTTAATTTTAATACTGTATAAAAATACTTGACACATTGAGGTAGCTTTTGCATTAAATGCTGCAAAAGCTATCTAACACTTGAGCATAGTGTTATTATTTTATTAATACAGTAGGTTTCACTTGCTAGTAGGCATTTGGCATTCTTATAATTATGAAAGTTTGTGTATTTTCGAAATGGTCTTTTTATTGCTGTTTTATGCCAAGTTATAAAATGAAAGAATTTGCAGCTACGTTTATATAAAGCAATAGAATGTGCAAATATAATAAATTGTTTTATGCCTTACTCTGTACATGCCAAAGATATTTTAAATAATTGTATAAATAGTATTTCAAGATCAAGACGATGTTTTCGTTCTGCTTTTGTCTTCCCTTTTTTCCCACTGCTTTTAAGTGCTACAGTGCCTTTGTTTCTATTAATGTGTAGGAAAACAAAGGTTCTTATTTTATATGTAGTGCTTGATTTGAAGTCTTCCTTCTTGTGGACAATGAAGAGCCTCAGTCACAGTCCCACATTGACTAGGTTTCACACTAAAAACTGAAAAAAATTCATTGGTACCTTATAATAAATTAAGGTGATGAAACTGTTGCATGTGGATGTCTTGGTCCACTTAACTGATAAAACCAAAAAGACAAAATACATTATTGCCATGGTTATTATTTTCATCAGCAGATAATTGGACTAAGCCTACAGATGGTCTCTCGTGTCATTTATTTTCATGAATCTAATTATTTATAGAGCATATACATTATACTGGTATGCTTCATAAAATGGAAGCAAAGTATGTATTGAGATTTTTGCTTCAAAATACTGTACAGTACATTGTTTTATAAGTGTTATAATTCCCATGTTAAGTAACAATATGCACTTTTGTTTTATTATGTAATGTTGATAATGACATTTGTTATCCTTATTGGCTGAGAAGGCATAGGAGACATTTTAGTAATCATTTGGTGCTAATAGTTCTAAGCTAAGTTCTTACATATATATATATATGACTTGTTGAAAAGAAAAAAAAAAAAGGAAATAAAGAAAAAAAATATATATATATACAGTGGTACCTCGACTTACGATGGTCCCCAAACTCACCCTTTTATGTAAGTTTATTTTTTTAAATGCTTTTGTAAGTTTAATTTTGGGGGTCTAAAAGGACTAGTCTATTTTACATCATTCCTTATGGGGATAAATTCGTTTGGTAATGGCACTTGAACAGCATTCTGGAATGAAAAAATATCGTAAGTCGAGGTACCACTGTATATATACAGTGGTACCTGAGTTACGATATTTTTCGTTCGAGAATGCTGTTCAATGCTATTTCCAAACGAATTAATCCCATAAGGAATAATGTAAATAGACTAGTCCTTTACACCCCAAAATATACTTACAAAGCATTTAAAAATAAACTTACATAAAAGGCGATTTGGGACCATCGACTGAGGTACCACTATATATTTATAACAGTGGTATAATTCTGTACTACTTACGATGGTCCCAAACTCACCCTTTTATGTAAGTTTATTTTTTTAAATGCTTTTGTAAGTGTAATTTTGGGGGTCTAAAAGGACTAGTCTATTTTACAACATTTCTTATGGAGATAAATTCTTTTGGTAATGGCACTTGAACAGCATTCTGGAATGAAAAAATATCGT
>WNWK01029253.1:0-7500 GCA_009830355.1 Cherax destructor | reverse complement strand
TTTTTTTATCTCCTTCCCCTCTTTTTATCTCCTTCCTCTTTTTTTTTTATCACCATCCTCTTTTTTTTTATCTCGTTCCTCTTTTTAGCTCTAAGAAATTTGTATATATGTAATTATCATGCCTCTTTTCTTAATCCTGTCATCCAACAAAGGCATTTCAGTCTTTGTGGGATTCATTTTATTGTATATCTTTGAACATTTTCCATTTTGTCAGTTACTTTAGATGTAGACACCATACCATAGCCACATATTCTAGTTTAATGTTTGCCTCTTTTCTTTTTACACTGGTCATTTCTCACCAAGGCAGGGCACAACGTACTATTATAAAGAATTTGTTTATCATTTTTCCATTTATTCAGCATTTAAATATATTAATTAATTATATTAATTAAATAAATAAATAAATTAATTAATATATTAAATATATTAATTAATCTGCAAAGACAGTAATGTATGAGTGGTGGTGAAAGTGTTGAATGATGATAAAAGTTTTTTCTTTCTTTTTGGGTTTTTCTTTCTTTTTGGGTCACCCTGCCTCGGTGGGAAACGGCCGTCGTGTTAAAAAAAATAATACATATTTTTACAACTTTCTTATAATTTAGGAATTTTATTTTCAAAAATTTATCTATACAGTGGACCCTCGGTTTTCGTGCACCTCCAAACTCGAACAATTATGTAAGTATATTTTCGTAAGTGCTTTTATAAGTGTATTTTTGGGGGGTGTGAATTGACTAATCTAATTTACATTTGTCCTTATGGGAACAAATTCGTTCGGTAACGGCACTCAACGAAAACCGAGGGTCCACTGTACTTTACATTTTCTTTATTTTTTAATATAAATGCCAATAAGTTAGGTTCTAACTTATTCTTTTCTAAATTGCCTTTTTCATTGTTTTACTACAGCATTGCATGTTTATTTTTCATCTTTTTGATTGTATGATGTACGTACTTGCAGATTAGGTAATTATCTGTGTGTCTTTTCCATAGCTTAATATTTCCTTTACAATTTAAGATGCCGGATCTACGACTCAGTCTATAGGGTCTTTGATCCCTAGAACTGTTAACAGAGATTGAGAGGGTATTTGCAAGTTACTCAAGATCATAATTCTGACTTTAGTCTGCATAACAGTAACTGATAAGGAATAAAGAACAATCAAGAGTGAGTGATAGTGTTTATAATTACCTACTATATTTGTAATTGCCTATTTGTAGCTACAGGAGCAGAGATAAGCATATGGTGTCCCATCCTTGGTGTTGAATTTATCATAATTTTTTAAACGTTTTCGGTTATAGCACTTACGCTACTATTACTGCTGTAAATTAAACTATTGTTCTTCCACTATGTAGTTGTATTTCTTTGGTACCTCTTAGATTACAACTAAGGCTTCTTGTTCTTCCTATTGATGCTGCTAGGAAATTGTCCTCATAATTCTTTTGTATCCTTTGATAATTTTGTATGTGGCTATTATGTCTCTTATAATCCTGTCAGCCAGTCTAATGTCTTTATTCTTTTTTTTGTAACCCACAGTTTTTAGTTTTGGTGTGTGTCTTAATTTCCAGCTGTTCCCTCGAGTACTTGTTTCCTGCCTCTCAAATAGTCTATCCCTGTCTACCCTGTCAATTCCTCTTTGAATATTTTGTATGTTGTTATCATGTCTCCTCTGGTTCTTTTAACTTGTCAATTTTTTTTTTTTTTTTTAAAGTTTGGACAACATACCACCAGGACATATTTCATGATTTGTTAAACATATGTTGTTATCAGCTTTTTCAGTATCCCCCATCTTTATACAATTATCTAAAGGGTATTTTAACATTGGTGAGTGTTGCACAGACGTTTTTCATTATTTCATTTATGTGATCCTTGGAGAACAATATTGTTTCATTGATGACTCCTAGGTTTCTTTCTTATGTCTTCAATATTTACACAACCTATGTTTTCCCATCACTCGACTTGCTCAATCTATCCAGGTCTTCCTGCAAAGGATACCTGGAGTATACCTGGAGAGAGTTCCAGGGGTCAACGCCCCTGCAGCCCAGTCTGTGACCAGGCCTCATGTTGGATCAGAGCCTGATCAGCCAGGCTGTTACTGCTGGCCGCACGCAATCCAACGTACGAACCACAGCCTGGCTGGTCAGGTACCGACTTTAGGTGCCTGTCCAGTGCCTGCTTGAAGACAGCCAGGGGTTTGTTGGTAATCCCCCTGATGTATGCTGGGAGGCAGTTGAACAGTCTTGGGCCCCTGACACTTATGGTCATTTTTTATTTTTTATTTCATAGGATCTTTGTTCTATTCTAGTATTGCAATTTAACAGATTTGTTACATTATCCAGTTCACTATAGGAATTTGCTAATTGGAGCTGAACTGTTTTCTAGCTAGTGCAACAGTTCTAAATGTAATTTTTCAATATTCCCGTAATTTCATGGCAATGCTTGTCAGTAAGATAAGGCTGTAGTTAAGGGGATCCTCCCTGTTTTTTTTTTTTTTTAAATATTGGCATAATGTTTGCCATTGTACTCACCTATATGTGGCTGCAGTGGTCGAGTCTTAGCTCCTGGCCCCTCGTCCTTAATAATTTGCAGCTTGCCAGATTCACTCCCTCCTAGCTTTATGAGCAATAGCGAACCTTCTCTTAAAACTACACTATGTATGGAGTCTACCTCCACTTCTTTGTCAAAGTCATTCCATGTCCTGGTCACTCTGGGAATGAAGTAGTACCTCCAGACATCTCTGTGGCTTGTGTCTTTAACGTCCAACTGTGCCTCTAGGTACCTGTTTCCTGACCCTCAAATGGCCTATTCCTGTCTACCATATTAATTCCTCTTGAGTATTTTGTATGTTATCATCATGCCTTCCCTGGTTTGTCTGTCCTTCAGCATTGTTACTTTCAATTCCATTAGCCTATTCTCATAGCTCATACCCAATGTTTCTGGAACTAGTCTTGTTGCATACCTCTGCACTTTCTCCAGATTCCTAACATGCTATCTCAGGTGTGGGTTCCATGTTGGTGCTGGATACTCCAAGATGAATCTGTCATAGGTTGCATTAAGGGCCCAGAGTGACTCTGTTGAAATTCCTGAAGACTATTCTTAGACTTGCCAGACAAGCATTGGCTGCGTAGGAAATGTACAAATTGTGTGTTTTTTGGGCACATGGATATGCATATGCATGTGTACATGCATGAATATTGTTCTGTCAGTTTTTAAATAAAAATGTTTTCCTTAATGTACAATATAAGCAAAACTCATTAACATATTGTTTAACCCTAAAACATTAATAGTACAATCATATCCTAAAAAGCTGCCAATTAGATTTGCCATGAAAGCTCTGGTGAAATATAAGGATGATCTGCATTTTTATTTTCAATCTCTCTCTCACATTACATTGTAAACAATGGTTCTATATGAAATGTTTATACAGTGCTGTTGCCAATTTGATTTAAATAAACTCCAATAAAGGATAAGTTTATTAATGAATTTTTATTGACTGTTGTATCTAATATATATTTAATATATTCCCTTTCCATGCTAGCAGGTACATGTAGTAAGTATTAATTTATTAAACATTGGTTTATTTTACTGCATGGTCCTTTCTAATTTAGAATTTAGACAATAACAGAGTAATCAGTTGCAATTTTGTGTTCGTTTTTTATCACAGTTAAAGTTTAATTTTTAACTATAGCTTGATGAGAATTTTTAAGGATTTATTGTGTTGTCATAAATTTTTTTTTTTTTTTTTTGAGTGATGTATTGAAAAATAGACCAGTACTTGTATGAAGTTAAAATACTATATAACATTTTAATTAAAGTCAGAATGTCAGCTTTGTAAAATTTACATTCCAGTCAAAGGACTTTGAGAGCACTGTAAGTAAAATAATGAATGTTGTAAATTTTGTTTCATGAGCACTGTATTGAAAATTAGACTGGCACTTAAAGGATGTTAATATTCTATATAATATGTTAACGTCAGGATATCAGTTTTGTGAAATTTACATTTGTTAAAGGACTTTGATTAAAAGAATGAATGGGAAACATAAGACTAAATTATGAAATAGATTATAAAGAAAAAGTAACATAGATGCAAGGTCTTAAAGCCACATTGAAGTTGTTTGTTATACTGTGTATAATAGAGATGAGTTAAATGTATTTTGCTGTTATTGTGTATGTACTTGCCTATTTGTATTCACCTCTTTATGGGTGAAGGGGTCAATTCTCAGATCCTGGCCCTGCCTCTTAACTTGCCCCACTTCACATTCACTCCCTCTTAGCCTCGTGGGCCCTATCATATCTACTCTTAAAACTGTGTATGGAATCTGTCTCCACTTTCTCACCAAGATATTATTCCACTTTCTGACCACTCTGTGACTAAAGAAATACTTCCTAACATCCCTGTACTTCATCAGTGTCTTTAACTTCCAGCAGTGTCCCTGAGTTCCCATTTCTTTCCTCCCAAACAGCCTATCCCTGTCTACCTTATTAATTCCCTTGAGTATTTTGTATGTTATCATGTTCCCTCTGACCTCCATGGTTATTATGACCAGTTCCTTTAACCTCTCCTTGTAGCTCATGCCCCTTAGTTCAAGAACAAGCATTGTTGCATACTTCTGCACTTTGTTTTCTTAACATACTTTTTCAGGTACAGGTTCCATACTGGTGTTGTATATTAGGTGTGTATGTGTGGGAGCAAGGGGCTAGTGACCCCTTCTCCTGTATATATTATTAAGTTTAAAAGGAGGAAGTTTTGTTTTTCTTTTTGTGCCACTCTGGTTCGGTGGGATACGGCCGGTTTGTTGAAAGAAGAAGAGTACGTGTTTGTGTATGTATATGTATGTATGTATGTTTTTTAACATACATACACCCACTGATGTAGGGTGATCTGAAAAAGAAACTTTCAGCATCATTCAGACTATCACTGTCTTGCCAGAGGTGCATAGATACAAGTTCAGATGTCCCTCCAAGCAGCAAATATCCCCACCCCTCCTTTAGAGTACAGGCATTGTACTTCCCACCTCCAGGACTCAGGTCCAACTAACTGGTTTCCTTGAATTCCTTCACAAAATATTACCCTTTTTACATTCTTACAGCTCATCAGGTTCCAAAAACCATTTGCCTCCACTCCACTCCTATCTCACACGCTCACACATTCCTGCTGGATCTCCAAGTCCTTATGTGTATGTATGTAGTATATACAGTACAAAATAACCACAGTGAAAATATAGTTTCATTCCAAGGGCTTTTGTGTTTTCTTGCATTATCAAGGAATAGTAAAAATAATAGAACAACAGAACACGTATAATGCTGGAATATAACCTCACATAGCACCCTACTCACTGAGTGTGGGAGTGTAGTGAAGATAGTCAGGTCACCTGTAAAAAAAATTTTTAAAGATTGACATGTCAGGCATAGTTTAAAATCCTCACAAATTCTATTCATTATAAATAAGTCTAATTTATACAACCCAGAACTTATATTGCAATCAAAACTATTTTTTTATGAAGCGTGATTCAATTATATTTTGTTTAACCATGGACTTGCTTGATACAGCCTCTTCAAAATTAATTGGGTGGTTAAAATCTCTAGCATGAATAAACAGAGCATTAGACTTGTCTAGTTCTAATGCTATATTTATGTTTTTTTTTTTAATATTAGTTCAAGACTTTTTTTTTTTTTTTTTTTTTTTTTTGTTCTTCCTCTTTAAGGGGGGCTCCTTGTCGTGGTAAAGAGGCTATAGGTCTGAGGAATTGGACCTCTTGGTCTTCTTCCTCAGACCGAACCTAATTACCCCCGAATCCCCCTCCCCTTTCCCATCTTCCCTAGCCTCCCTTTTCCCTTTCCTCCTCCTCCTCCCTCCCTTATTTCCTTCCCATTTTTACCCTGAGAGCTTCTCTCCACAGGCATTCTAGTTCCTAGGTAGGGGAAAGGGTACCGTGGTCCAATCCCATTCCGTTGAGTTTCTTGGCGGTGGTGTAGTTTGCCGTGGAATCTGGATTGCCTGGGGATGTCCCGATACCTCTCCGGTCTCCCGGGGGGTGGCCTTGGGTATCTTTCGGGCGACGGGTGTATCTCTGGAGGCCACCTTTTGGATTCCGGGGGTGGTGGCCGAAGGCGGTATGCTTTGTGGCGGATGTCCTGCCGCCCTTTCTTTTGTCCGCTCGGTGGATGTGAGGTTGCTATCCCGGATTGCTGGTTTACTGGCATGAAGGGTAGGGTATGGCACGGGTTCCATGCAGCATCTGCACTACTTGCGGTGTTGAGGTCCTCTTGGGCACGGAGGGGGATTTACACCCCTTTCATTCCTCCTAGGAGCTATTCCTCCACGTTTTCCCCCCCCACCTTTTTATATTCTTTTTTTTTTTATTTTTATTTTATTTTCTTCTTTCTTTCTTTTTCTTAAGAACAAAAAGAAAAAAGTAGCCTAACCATAGATGCCCTAATCTGTGAACCTACCCCCGGGCCCCTTGATACCGCATCTAGTTCTGACCCTACCTCGTTAATGGACAACTCTTTGGACAACCCTAATACCCCTGTACCTCTTGCTGGTGCCGGTTCGTCACCTGCTTCAGGTACCGGGGATCCGACTGGCCCTTTCGATACGTCTGACCTTCGCTATTCTCAGACCTTGATTCCGGCTTCTCCCTTAACGGTGCAGCAATTTTCGAATTGCCCGCCCGCCACACGTCGGACCACCCCCGGTCCCGCACACAAACGACCACGACCCTTACATGACGATTCGACACTTCGTTCTCGTTCATCTCAGAAATGACCAGCTCGTCACGCACTCCCCTTAAACTCTGTTTCACACTACTCAATGGACAAAGTTTTTTACTCTGCGACCGACATCTCCTAATACCTATCTTTCAGACCATAGTACATGTATTGGTAAAGCTCTGCTGCGCCATGTTGGTAAAGACATCTCATTTCACGCTCTCAAGAGCGGCACTCGCATCATCACGGTCCAGAATGCTGGCCAAGCTCGCGATCTTTCTCTTCTTACAACCATTGATACTACTCCTGTTACTATTGACAAGCACCATTCCCTCAATTCTTGTTGTGGTTCTGTCATTTTGCCGCACACCATTGTCCAACGGAATTTCCAGACATGTGGTGATGACATTTTAGAGCAGCTTGAGCTCCAAGAACTCCCTATCCTTAAAGTTGACACTTTTGTCCTCCCTGCCAACAAGCGAAGACGTTATCCTTGCAATATAGCTCGTTTAACATTTGACTGCCGTGAACTACCACCTTCGGTTTACATTGCAGGTCAACGTTTACAAGTTCGAAAGGTGACCCCTACACCGCAACAGTGTAGAAACTGCTGGCGTTTTGGTCATCCAGCGAAATATTGCAGGTCCATGGCCGAATGCCAAGTCTGTGGTGCTGACGACCATGCCAGTTCTTCTTGTACTCTACCTCCCTCTTGCCTTAACTGTCATGAGGCACATCCGTCGTATTCTCGCCGTTGTCAGGTTTACCTGAATGAGCGGGACATCCGTTGTCTCAAA
>WNWK01029252.1:0-24590 GCA_009830355.1 Cherax destructor | reverse complement strand
CCTCTCATATGTTGTTTCTGTGCTCCCAATCGTTGTTCCTGTGGTGCTCTTCGTGACCCTGGCTGCTTCTTCTATATCCCTCTCGTGTGTTGTTATCCTGCTCGTCTTGCTTCGGGCCCCATGTGTGCCTGCCAGTGCCTGTGCGTACCCGAGTTCTCCTCCTTTCTCCTCATTCCCTTTGGCTGTGCCTAGTGCACAGGCCCCAAGCGTTGTTTCCTGCCAGGTACTGTTGTCTCTATTCTGTGTCAGTCCCTGCAGCTTCTCTTCTAGGGTCTGGATCCTGGCTTCCGCTTTTTTGGCTTGCATTACCCATTTTCTACTCTCCTCAGCTATCCTCTTCTCCATTCCCTCGCTGATCACCAATAGCTTCCTCTTCCATTCCTTTTCCCTTTCATCGAGCTCCTCGGTGATCACCAACATCTTCCTCTCCCATTCCTTCTCCCTTCTAGAAAATTCCTCCTCCCACTGTGTGTGTGTGTGTGTGTGTGTGTGTGTGTGTATGTATGTGTGTGTATATGGGTTAAGAGAGAGGGAGAGAGGATGTGTCAGATCAGCTTTCCGAAGGTGTGAAAACCTTGTGGTGTGTTTGTATGCCCCTGCATCTATGTTTGTGTGCCCAGAAAATACTCCTCACTTCTATGTATCAATATTACTAGTAAAATACTTATACTAATACTAGTAAATCTAAAAATTACAGCGCCTGAACACGTGTGTGTGTGTGTGTGTACTCACCTAGTTGTGGTTGCAGGGGTCGAGACATAGCTCCTGGCCCCGCCTCTTCACTGGCCGCTACTGGGTCACTCTCCCTGCGCCATGAGCTTTATCATACCTCTTCTTAAAGCTGTGTATGGAACCTGCCTCCACTACATCGCTTCCCAAGCTATTCCACTTCCCGACTACTCTGTGACTGAAGAAATACTTCCTAACATCCCTGTGATTCATCTGAGTCTTCAACTTCCAACTGTGTCCCCTTGTTGCTGTGTCCCATCTCTGGAACATTCTGTCTCTGTCAACCTTGTCTATTCCTCTCAGTATTTTATATGTCGTTATCATGTCCCCCCTATCTCTCCTGTCCTCCAGTGTCGTCAGGTCGATTTCCCTTAACCTCTCCTCGTAGGACATACCACTTAGCTCCGGGACTAGTCTTGTTGCAAACCTTGCACTTTCTCTAGCTTCTTTACGTGCTTGGATAAATGTGGGTTCCAAACTGGTGCTGCATACTCCAGTATGGGCCTAACGTACACAGTGTACAGGGTCCTGAACGATTCTTTATTAAGATGTCGGAATGCTGTTCTTAGGTTTGCTAGGCGCCCGTATGCTGCAGCAGTTATTTGGATGATGTGCGCCTCAGGAGATGTGCCTGGTGTTATACTCACCCCAAGATCTTTTTCCTTGATTGAGGTTTGTAGTCTCTGGCCCCTAGACTGTACTCCGTCTGCGGTCTTCTTTGCCCTTCCCCAATCTTCATGACTTTGCACTTGGTTGGGTTGAACTCCAGGAGCCAATTGCTGGACCAGGCTTGCAGCCTGTCCAGATCCCTTTGTAGTTCTGCCTGGTCCTCTTCCGATTGAATTCTTCTCATCAACTTCACATCATCTGCAAACAGGGACACTTCGGAGTCTATTCCTTCCGTCATGTCGTTCACAAACACCAGAAACAGCACCGGTCCTAGGACTGACCCCTGTGGAACCCCACTCGTCACCGGCGCCCACTCTGACACCTCGCCACGGACCATGACTCGCTGCTGTCTTCCTGACAGGTATTCCCTGATCCATTGAAGTGCCTTCCCTGTTATCCCTGCCTGTTCCTCCACTTCTGCACTAATCTCTTGTGTGGGACTGTGTCAAACGCCTTCTTACAGTCCAAGAATATACAATCTACCCACCCCTCTCTCTCTTGTCTTACTGCTGTCACCCTGTCATAGAACTCCAGTAGGTTTGTGTCACAGGATTTCCCCTCCCTGAAACCGTGTTGGCCGTCGTTAATAAGCTCATTCCTTTCTAGGTGCTCCACCACTCTTCTCCTGATAATCTTCTCCATGACCTTGCATACTATACATGTCAGTGACACTGGTCTGTAGTTTAGTGCTACGTTTCTGTCTCCTTTTTTAAAAATTGGAACTACATTTGCTGTCTTCCATACCTCTGGTAGTTGCCCTGTTTCGATAGACGTGTTGAAGATTGTTGTTAGTGGTACACATAGTTCCTCTGCTCCCTCTCTCAGGACCCATGGAGAAATGTTGTCCGGCCCCATCGCCTTTGAGGTATCTAGCTCGCTTAGTAGCCTCTTCACTTCCTCCTCAGTTGTGTGTATCGTGTCCAGCACCTGATGGTGTACCCTACCTCTCCTCCTTTCTGGAGGCCCTTCTATTTCCTCTGTGAACACCTCTTTGAATCTCATGTTGAGCTCCTCACACACTTCGTGGTCATTTCTTGTGACCTCCCATCCTTCCTTCCTTCCTCAGCCTTATCAAATGGTCCTTGACTGTTGTTCTCCTCCTGATGTGGCTGTACAGCAGCTTTGGGTCAGATTTTGCTTTCGCTGCTATGTCATTTTCGTATTGTCTTTGGGCTTCCCTTCTTACCTGTGCATATTCATTTCTGTGTGTGTGTGTTTGTGTGTGTGCGTGAATGTGTTCGTGTGTGTGTGTGTGTGTGTGCGCGCGTGGGTGCGTGTGCATGTGTGTGTACGTGGAGGTGGAAGATGGGGGAAGGAGAGGGGAAAAGGATGTGAAGGGAAAGGCTAGGGGGGAGAGAGGGTATAAGGCAGGGGAGGAGAAGGAGGAGGAATATGAATGGAAGGTGACGAGTAAGAGGAGACATGGAGACAGATAGAGAGAGAGAGGAGAGAGAGAGAGAGAGAGAGAGAGAGAGAGAGAGAGAGAGAGAGAGAGAGAAAGAGAGAGAGAGAATGGAAGGTAGGTGAGTTAGAGGGAGGGCAGAGTGATGCAGAGAGTGTGGGTTAGTGCCTCGGTTTTGGGATGGGGAGGGGTTGGGTTGGGGTGGGGTGTATGGCTAGGGCCACCGGTGGACCGGTGGCCTGGTGGCTAGAGCACTCGCTTCACACACGGAGGGCCCGGGTTCGATTCCCGGCGGGTGGAAACATTTCGACGTGTTTCCTTACACCTGTTGTCATGTTCACCTAGCAGCAAATAGGTACCTGGTTGTTAGTCGACTGGTGTGGGTCGCATCCTGGGGGACAAGATTAAGGACCCCAATGGAAATAATACAGACAGTCCTCGATGACGCACTGACTTTCTTGGGTTATCCTGGGTGGCTAACCCTCCGGGGTTAAAAATCCGAAGAAATCTTATCTTATTTATTAAAAGGAAGATGAAGAGGATGAGAGAGGGGGTAGATAGACAGCTAGGCAGAGAGAGAGGAGAGCAAAGATGACAGAGGGGAAAGGACGAGGTCGCGGTCACTTTTCCCAGTACCCGCTGTGTGTGTGTGTGTGTGTGTGTGTGTGTGTGTGTGTGTGTGTATGTGTGTGTGTGTGTGTACTCACCTAGTTGTGGTTGCAGGGGTCGATTCATAGCTCCTGGCCCTGTGTGTGTGTACTCACCTAGTTGTACTCACCTAGTTGTGGTTGCAGTGGTCGGATCATAGCTCCTGGCCCCGCCTCTTCACTGGCTGCTACTGGGTCACTCTCCCTATGCCATGAGCTTTATCATACCTCTTCTTGAAGCTATGAATGGATCCTGCCTCCACTACATCACTTCCCAAGCTATTCCACTTCCTGACCACTCTGTGACTGAAGAAATACTTCCTAACATCCCTGTGATTCATCTGAGTCTTCAACTTCCAATTGTGTCCCCTTGTAGCTGTGTCCCATCTCTGGAACATTCTGTCTCTGTCCACCTTGTCAATTCCTCTCAGTATTTTATATGTCGTTATCATGTCCCCCCTATCTCTCCTGTCCTCCAGTGTCGTCAGGTCGATTTTCCTTACCTCTCCTCGTAGGACATACCCCTTAGCTCTGGGACTAGTCTTGTTGCAAACCTTTGCACTTTCTCTAGTTTCTTTATGTGCTTGGCTAGGTGTGGGTTCCAAACTGGTGCTGCATACTCCAATATGGACCTAACGTACACAGTGTACAGGGTTCTGAACGATTCCTTATTGAGATGTCGAAATGCTGTTCTTAGGTTTGCTAGGCGCCCATATGCTGCAGCAGTTATTTGGTTGATGTGCGCCTCAGGAGGTGTGCCTCGTGTTATACTCACCCCAAGATCTTTTTCCTTGAGTGAGGTTTGTAGTCTCTGGCCCCCTGTGTATGTTTTGGTTGTAGGAGTTAAGTGTTGAGTCCTACCTTAGTTTAGCAATAAAATAAGTCCCTGTGTCTGGCTTTACGGCTATCCTAGGTTCTCCACACGTATGCTCTTGTGTATGATACTCTATGCACTGTATTTATGTATACCTGAATAAACTTACTTACTCGTTAGTGTATTTGTCTGACCTTGTGTGTGTGAGTGTGTACTCACCTAATTGTGATTGCAAGGGTCGATTCATAGCTCCTGGCCCCGCCTCTTCACTGGTCTCTACTAGGTCACTAACATGAGATTTATCATGCCTCTTTTTTAAAAGCTATGTATGGATTCTGCCTCCACCACCTCACTTTCTAGACTATTCCTGACATCTGCGACTGAAGAAATACTTCCTAACATCTCTGTGACTCATCTGAGTCTTCAGTTTCCAATTATGACCCCTTGTTACTGTGTCCTATCTCTGGAACATCATATATCTGTCCACCTTCTCTATCCCTCTCAGTATTTTATATGTTGTTATCATGTCCCCCTGTCCCTCCTGTCCCCCAGTGTCGTCAAGTCAATTTCCCTTAACCTCTTCTCTTACGACATTCCTCTTAGCTCCGGGACTATTCTCGCTGCAAACCTTGGCACTTTCTATAATTTCCTGACGTGCTTGTCCAGGTAGGGGTTCTAAACTGGTGCTGCATACTCCAATATATATAGGTCTGACGTGCACGGTGAACAGAGTCCTGTACGACTCCTTACTGAGATGTCGGAAAGCTATTCTTAGGTTTGCTGGTCGGCCATATGCTGCAGCAGTTATTTGGTTGATGTGCACCTCAGGAGATATATTCTGTATTATACTCACCTCAAGATCCTTTTCCATGAGTGAGGTTTGTAGTCTTTGGTGCCCTAGGATGCATTCTGTCTGCGGTCTTCTTTGTCCTTCCCCAATCTTCATGACTTTGCACTTGGTGGGGTTGAATTCCAGGAGCCAGTTGTTAGACCAGACCTGTAGCCTGTCCACATCCCTTTGTAGTCCTGCCTGGTCCTCCACCGATTGAATTGTCCTCATTAACTTCATATCGTCTGCAAACAGAGACACTTCTGAAACTATTCCTTCCATCTTGTCCTTCACATATACCAGAAACAGAACTGCTCCTAGAACTGACCCAATTGGAACCCCGCTCCTCACAGGCGCCCACTCAGACAGCTCGTCATGTACCATGAATCGCTGTTGCCTTCATGTTAAGTATTCTCTGATCCAGTGCAGAGCCTACAATGTTATACCTACCTGGTCCTCCAGCTTTTCCACTAATCTCATGAATGGAACTGTATCAAAAGCCTTTTTACAGTTCAAGAAAATGCAATCTACCCACCCCTCTCTCTCTTGTCTGTCACAGGATTTTCCGTCCCTGAATCCGTGCTGGTTGTCGCAGAGCTCATTCTTTTCTATGAATGTGTGTACTCACCTATTTGTACTCACCTATTATTGGTTGCAAAAGTCGAGTCATAGCTCCTGGCCCCGCCTCTTCACTGATCGCTACTAGGTCCTCTCTCTCTCCCTGTTCAATGAGCTTTATCATACCTCGTCTTAAAACTATGTATGGTTTCTGCCTACACTACATCACTAGCCAGACAAATCAACTTTCTGACAACTCTATGACTAAAGAAATACTTCTTAACATCCCTTTGACTCAACTGAGTCTTCAACTTCCAATTGTTTCCCCTTGTTTCTGTGTCCCATCTCTGGAACATCCTGTTTCTGTCCACCTTGTCAATTCCTTGCAGTATTTTGAATGTCGTTATCATGTCTCCCCTAACCCTCCTGTCCTCCAGTGTCGTCAGGCCAATTTATCTTAACCTTTCTTCGTAGGACATTCCCCTTAGCTCTGGAATTAGTCTTGTTGCAAACCTTTGCACTTTCTCTAATTTTTTTGATGTGCTTAGCCAGGTGTGGGTTCCAAACTGGTGCTGCATACTCCAGTATGAGCCTGACGTACACGGTGTACAGTCTTGAACGATTCCTTACTGATATATCGGAACGCTATTCTTAGGTTTGCCAGGCGCCCAAATGCTGCAGCAGTTATCTGGTTGATGTGCACCTCAGGAGGTGTGCTCGGTATTATCCTCACTCCAAGATCCTTTTTCTTGAGTGAGGTTTGCAGTCTCTGCCCACCTAGCCTATACTGTCTGTGGTCTTCTTTGCCCTTTCCCGATCTTCATGAAACCCGCCAAATTTGGCGGGGTTAAATTCAAGGAGCCAGTTGCTGGACCAGGCTTGCAGCCTGTCTAGGTCTCTTTGTATTCCTGCCTGATTCTCTTCCGATTTAATTCTCCTCATTAACTTCATATCATCTGCAAACAGGGACACTTCTGAGTCTATCCCTTCCGTCATGTCATTCACATATACCCTGTGGAACCCCGCTTATCACAGGTGCCCACTCTGACACCTCGTCACCTACCATGACTCGATGTTGCCTCCCTGTCAGGTATTCTTTGATCCATTGCAGTGTCCTTCCTGTTATGCCTGCCTGATCCTCTAGCTTTTGCACTAATCTCTTGTGAGGAACTGTGTCGAATACCTTCTTCTAATCCATAAAAATGCAATCTACCCATCTCTCTCTCTTGTGTCTTACTTCCATTATTTTGTCATAAAACTCAAGTAGGTTTGTGACACAGGATTTTCCTTCCCTGAGTCCGTGTTGGTTGTCGTTTATCAGCTTGTTCCATTCTAGGTGCTCCACCACTCTTCTCCTGATAACCTTCTCCATGACTATGCATACTATACATGTCAGTGACACTGGTCTGTAGTTTAGTGCCTCGTGTCTATCTCCTTTCTTAAAAATGAGGACTATTTTTTATCGTTTTACATTCCTCAGATAGTTGCCCAGTTTCAATGGATATGTTGAAAATTGTTGTTAGTGGCACACACAGCATCTCTGCTCCCTCTCAAAGAACCCACAGAAAGATGTTGTCCGGTCCCACCTCCTTTGAGGTATCAAGTTCACTTAGCAGCTTCTTCACCTCCTCCTCGGTTGTGTGTATTTCATCCAGCACTTGTTGGTATACCTCCCTATTCTGAATTCCTGGAGTCCTTCCTGTCTCCACTGTAAATACTTCTTTAAATCTCATGTTGAGCTCCTCACATACCTCTTGGTCGTTTTCTTGTGAACTCCCCACTTTCCTTCCTCAGCCTGATTACCTGGTCCTTGACTGTTGTTTTCCTCCTGATATGGCTATACAACAGCTTCGGTCAGACTTGACTTTCAATGCTATGTCATTTTTGTACTATCGCTGAGCCTCCCTTCTTATCTGTGCATATTCGTTTCTGGCTCTTCGGCTAATCTCTTTATTTTCCTGGGTCCTGTGCCTTCTGTACTTTTTCCATTCTCTAGCGCACTTAGTTTTTGCCTCCCTACACTTTTGGGTGAACCAAGGACTCGTTCTGGTTTTCCCATTATTTCTGGAAGTTCCTCATGCCTGTGTAGTCCCCCCTTTTGTAGTTTGGTTTTTCCCGTCCTATTCCTGCTACCCTCTCCACTTGTAGCTCAACTATGTAATCAAAACACAGAACCACATCATCACTAGCTCCAAAGGGCCTTTCGTACGTGATATCCTCAATGTCCAAACTACTGAAGGTGGATACTAGGTCCAGTCTTGCTGGATCATTCTCACCTCTCTCTCTGGTAGTGTCTCTAACATGTTGGTGCATGAGGTTTTTCAGTACCACATCCATGATCTTGGCTCAACATGTTTCGGGACCCCGTGGGGCTCCAGGGTTTCCCAGTCAATCTCCTAGTGATTGAAATCACCCATAACTAGAAATTTTGCTTTCCCCATGTGAGCTCTTCTGGCCACCTCGGCTAGTGTGTCTACCATTGCTCTGTTGGTCTCGTCGTATTCTTCTCTTAGCCTCCTGCAGTTCTGTGGTGGGTTGTACATTAGTGCAATTACCACCTTATGGCCCCCATACTGGATTGTTCCTACTATGTAGTCCCTTTCGCCCATTCTATCCATTCCTTCCATTTCCTCAAATCCCCACCTGTTTTTAATGAGCAGTGCAACTCCTCCTTCCCCTCTGCTCCCTCTATCTTTCCTGAGGATTTGATATCCGGGTGGAAAGATTGCATCTGCTATCATCCTGGTGAGTTTCGTTTCTGTCAGTGCTATTATGTCTTGGGATGTCTTCTTGATTCTTTCATGCCACTCTTCACATATTTGTATACCAAACCTTCAACTTCTTTTCAAAACTTTGGTCTGGGGGGTACGTTGGGGTTGGGGAAGTGATGAGAAACTTTGGGTGGTTGCTGTGAAAGTGAAGCTTGTAATGAGGTGGGTGGGGGCATTGGGTATGGCATGTGTGTTTTGGGTTAGCATGTTTGGTTGCAATTGGGGTCTTCTGGTTGGGGGCGCCTATAGGTGGTTGTGAGGGAGGTTGTATTTGATCTTCCTCCTGTGTCTGGGATCTGTCCATCTCCATCTTCACCTCTGTTTCATCTTTGTACCCTCTCCTTCAGTTTCTGCTTTTCTTCTCGTGTTCTGTCGTGGTCAAGATACACCTTCTGGTACTGTGGCATGTCCCTTAGTCTTGCTTTCTCCTGCAGGATCCTGTTTCGAGCCGATTCTGCCCTGAAAATCACGTTGACTACCGTTATTTTCCTCTTGGTGAGGGAAAATCACATGACGCCTTAACCCACTGAACCCACACAATCTTACAAGAACCAAGCACCCAGCCAAGCTAGGTGTGTTACTCTTGGACCGAGGACATACGGTAGTGTGGGTGCCTTTAAGCTAATTTCATTTTTATCCCTGTTTGGTGTACTAGGCTCCACAAGCAGTATATATAACTGTTACCACTAACGAGTGGTACTGAATCAATAACAACACTACGACTAGCCAAGGATTCGAACATATGTAGTTTTGGTCCTGCCCCGTTGTAAGCGAAAATCATGTGATGCCTTAACCCACTGAACCACTCGTTCGTGGTCACAATAATATATATACTGTTTGTGGAGGCTAGTACACCAAATGGGGATAAAAATGAAATTAGCTTAGAGTCACCCACACCACCATATGTCCTCGGACCAAGACTAACACACCTAGCTTAGCAGGGTGCTTGGTTCCTGTTGGATTGTGTGGTTCATTGGGTTAAGGTGTCATGTGATTTTCACTCACCACGAGGCAGGGCCAAACCTACATGGGTTCGAATCATCGGTTAGTTGCAGTGTTGTTATTGATTCAATACCACTCGTTCATGGTCACAATAATATTTATACCACTGTATATCCTCGGACCAAGAGTAACACACCTAGCTTGGCTGGGTGCTTGGTTCTTGTAGGATTGTGTGGTTCAGTGGGTTAAGGCATCATGTGATTTTTGCTCACAAGGCAGGGCCAAAACTATGTGGGCTCGAATCCTCGTCTAGTCACAGTGTAGTTATTGATTCAATACCACTCGTTCGTGGTCGCAATAATACACACACACACACACACACACACACACACACACACACACACACACACACACACACACACACACACACATATATATATATATATATATATATATAATGGACCCCCGAGTAACGAGCAAAATTCATTCCAGAAGCCTGCTCAAGTGCCATTACCGAACGAATTTACTCCCTTTATATATATATATATATGTATATATATATATATATATATATATATATATATATATATATATATATATATATATATATATACAGTGGACCCCGGTGTTCGTGATTAATTAATTCCAGAATGCTGTTCAAGTGCCGTTACCAAACGAATTTGTTCCCATAAGGAATAATGTAAATTAGCTTAGTCCTTTTAGACCCCCAAAAATACACTTACAAAAATACACTTACATAATTGTTCGAGTTTGGAGCAGTACGAACACCGGGGGTCCACTGTATATATATATGATATATACAGTAGACTGTCGTTTAACACGGTAGTGTTATGGGGAAAATAAAGTTACGTTCCTGGGAGCCGCCAAAAAACCAAACAACTTTTTTTAGACCTCCAGATCTTACAAAAATAAAAGGAATATGTAATTGTAGTTCATTGTCATTTTTTATTACGTTGTTTTTACTGCTTAAGACTACAAATGCAACATAAATAATAGTATTTCTTACCTTAAATTGTGGGTGCTGGTGTTTGTCTATGATTGTGAAGAGAGTGGAGAGTTATGCTATGGCCCTACTGGGCTGAGGTGGATGGTAGAGGTTCTGGTACTGAAGTCGATGGTTGTACTGGAGTGTGCATAAATTCTGTAATGGATTTCTGTTCTATTTTACCCTGCAGTACATTATACAACTGACGGTAAGGCATCAGCTGCTCTAGACACAGTTTCAGGGTCCTCTTCAGTGAAAAAGTCTAACATTAAGTCTAACATTAAGTCTAACATTCAAGTCAGTAAGTTATTCAGTCAAGTCAGTAAGTAATTCAGTCAAGTCTGTAAGTCATTCAGTCTAGTCAGTAAGTCATTCAGTCAAATCAGTAAGTCAGTCAGTCAAGTTAGTAAGTTATTCAGTCAAGTCATTAAATCAGTCATTCAAGTCAGTAATTGATTCAGTCAAGTCAGTAAGTCATTCAGTCAAGTCAGTAAGTCATATAGTAGTCAAGTCAATAAGTTATTCAGTCAAGTCAGTCAGTAAAGTCGGGATGGTGGGGGTGGCGGGGGATGGCAGTAGGTCTCCCCCGTTGACTCAATGGTGTAACCGGGCGACCACGTGCTCAAAATGTTTTCCCTCCCACAACCGTGTTAAATTAATTTTACGACTTGTTAAACAAAAATATGCCCCAATTCTTCATTCATGCTATAACCAAAACGTGCAAGACAAAAACGTGTTAAACAACGGTCTTATATATATATATATATATATATATATATATATATATATATATATATATATATATATATATATATATATATATATATATATATATATATATATATATATATATATATATATATATATATATCATGGAATTACCCAGGTAACTGTAATCAAGTCCCTGTTCCAGACTTTCGCTTAGCCGATTTCATGGGGCTGAGAAATTACCTAGCTAAATTGGGATGACATGACTATGGGTCAGGTAGGTGGTTTTGGTTGCCAATATGACGTTTTCCAGAGCGTAGTTCTAGCTGCCCAGACAACTTTTGTTCCGAGTAGGGAAATTAGATCTAACAAAAATGATCCTAAATGGATGAACAATAGATTAAAACATCTCATTGGTCAAAAGAGAGGCATATATAGGCGTAACAAAAGAGGGGATGAACAGATAAGAAATCAATATTTTCAATTAAAGAGAGAAATAATAAAAGGAATAAGAAAAGCAAAAAGGAATTATGAGGCTAAGGTCGCAAGGGATTCGAAGACTAACCCAAAAGGGTTCTTTCAGTTATACAGAAGTAAGATTAGGGACAAGATAGGCCCACTTAAGAGTAACTCAGGACAGATCACGGACAGTGATAAGGATATGTGTGAAATTTTCAATACTTACTTCCTCTCAGTTTTTACTCAGGAAGATACTAGCGGAATACCAGAAATAATAAATTATGTTGAACAGGAAGATAATAGACTATGCTCGATTGGGGTAACTAGTGACATGGTCCTCAGACAAATAGAGAAATTAAAACCTAACAAATCCCCAGGCCCTGATGAACTGTTTGCAAGAGTTTTAAAGGAATGTAAAGAGGAACTTAGCAAACCTCTGGCATATCTTTTCAATATATCACTACAAACTGGCATAGTGCCAGACAAGTGGAAAAGGGCAAATGTAATACCTATTTACAAGGCAGGTGACAGGTCCTTAGCTTCGAACTATAGACGCAGCAATGGTTTCAAGTTGGTAAATTTATGGAATCAATAATTGCCGAGGCAATTCGTAGCCATCTTGAAAAGCATAAATTGATTAATGAATCTCAACACGGTTTTACTAAGGGGCGTTCCTGTCTTACGAATTTACTAACTTTTTTCACTAAGGTGTTTGAGAAGGTAGATCATGGTAATGAATATGATATTGTGTATATGGACTTCAGTAAGGCTTTCGATAAAGTTCCACATCAGAGGCTACTGAGGAAACTTAAGGCACACGGAATAGGTGGTGAATTTTATTCCTGGGTTGACAAATAGGCAGCAGAGAGTTTGCATAAATGGAGAGAAATCAGAGTGGGGGCACGTCTCAAGCGGTGTTCCACAGGGGTCAGTTTTGGGCCCCCTGTTGTTTACAATTTACATAAACGACATAGATGAGGGAATAAATAGCAACATAAGCAAATTTGCTGATGACACCAAAATAGGCCGTCCAATTCATTCTAATGAGGACATTAGAGCACTCCAGGATGATTTGAATAGACTGATGCAGTGGTCGGAGAAGTGGCAGATGCAGTTTAATGTAGACAAATGCAAAGTTCTAAATGTTGGGCAGGGCAATAACCATGCCACATATAAACTGAATAATGTAGATCTTATTACTTGTGATTGCGAGAAGGATTTAGGAGTTCTGGTTAGTAGTAATCTTCAACCAAGACAACAGTGCATAAGTGTTCGCAATAAAGCTAACAGAATCCTTGGCTTCATATCTAGAAGTATAAATAATAGAAGTCCTCAGGTTGTTCTTCAACTCTATATATCTTTGGTTCGGCCTCATTTAGATTATGCTGCACAGTTCTGGTCACCGTATTACAGAATGGATATAAATGCACTGGAAAACGTACAGAGGAGGATGACAAAGTTGGTCCCATGTATCAGAAATCTTCCCTATGAGGATAGACTGAGGGCCTTGAATCTGCACTCTCTACAAAGGCGTAGAATTAGGAGGGATATGATTGAGGTGTATAAATGGAAATCAGGAATAAACAAAGGGGATGTAAATAGCGTGCTGAAAATATCCAGCCAAGACAGGACTCGCAGCAATGGTTTCAAGTTGGAAAAGTTCAGATTCAGGATGGATATAGGAAAGCACTGGTTTGGTAACAGAGTTGTGGATGAGTGGAACAAACTCCCGAGTACCGTCATAAAAGCTAAGACGTTGTGTAGTTTTAAAAATAGGTTAGATAAATACATGAGTGGGTGTGGGTGGGTGTGAGTTGGACCTGATTTGCTTGTGCTACTAGGTCGGGTGTGGTACTAATTCCTTAAGTGGAAGTGACCTGACTACCTGGAGAGGGTTATTTCCAGGTGGGGTGCGGGTGGGTGTGAGTTGGTCCTGACTAGCTTATCCTACTAGGTCAGATGCAGTGCTCCTTCCTCAAGTGAATGTAACCTGACCTGGCTGGGTCGGGGCATTGGCTTAAGCTGGTTGGAGACTTGGACCTGCCTCGCATGGGCCTTATATATATATATGTCGTGCCGATTAGGTAAAACTGGTCAATTAGCAAGAACTCATCTAAAATTAAGTCCTTTCTAAAAAAAATTCTTATACGTTTAAAGATATATTTTTTTCATTTATGTTGATGTAAGAATTTATAATTTTGTACCAAGAGAAACTTTGAAAACCTACCTAACCTTATTACAACAAGCGCAATTTAATTTAGCCTAACCCAACTAAATATATTTTAGATACGTTAACATTAATTTAATAATAAACAAACACAATGAAATATATTTGTTTCGATATTTTCACAATGATTTTGGCGAAATTATTGTATACACAAATTTTCACTTGTCTTATATGGCAAGGTGAGCCTTGCTATTTAAGCCAAAATCGCAAGTTTTACCTAATCGGCACGACATATATATATATATATATATATATATATATATATATATATATATATATATATATATATTGCATGTGAATAATGGTGCAATGAAAAAATATGACGAATATCTTATATTTATATACTCGTCAGGTGAACAACGCCGGGATGGGTGGCGCTCACCAGAGGAAGTTGACAGCAGATGGTCTGGAACTGACGATGGCAACCAACCACTTTGGTCACTTTCTGCTGACTAACTTGTTGCTGGGTTAGTACACTCTTGTGTTACCATGGGCAGCGGCTTAGAGGAGATGATCCAAGATCTCAAGGCAAGTATTTTATTCCTAGACGGATGTGAGCTCTAAACTCATAGGGGTTATTCAGCGACTGCAGAAATGGGAGGACTTCACTTTCGATCCAATTTAATTAATTAAATTTAAAAATAAGCACCAAACTCTCATGGGTCATGCAGACGAGGCTAGACATTCTAGCCACCGTGGACGAGGCTAGACATTCTAGCCACCGTGGACGAGGCTAGACATTCTAGCCACCGTGGACGAGGCTAGACATTCTAGCCACCGTGGACGAGGCTAGACATTCTATCCACCGCGGACGAGGCTAGACATTCTAGCCACCGCGGACGAGGCTAGACATTCTAGCCACCGTGGACGAGGCTGACATTCTAGCCACCGTGGACGAGGCTAGACATTCTAGCCACCGTGGACGAGGCTAGACATTCTATCCACCGCGGACGAGGCTAGACATTCTAGCCACCGCGGACGAGGCTAGACATTCTAGCCACCGTGGACGAGGCTAGACATTCTAGCCACCGCGGACGAGGCTAGACATTCTAGCCACCGCGGACGAGGCTAGACATTCTAGCCACCGCGGACGAGGCTAGACATTCTATCCACCGTGGACGAGGCTAGACATTCTAGCCACCGTGGACGAGGCTAGACATTCTAGCCACCGCGGACGAGGCTAGACATTCTAGCCACCGCGGACGAGGCTAGACATTCTATCCACCGTGGACGAGGCTAGACATTCTAGCCACCGCGGACGAGGCTAGACATTCTAGCCACCGCGGACGAGGCTAGACATTCTAGCCACCGTGGACGAGGCTAGACATCCCATCAACTTCCTGATGGAAAATATGGACTCCCTTCTGCTTCAACATAAATGTCAGTATATTATAATTGTCGGTGACTCAACCAACATCTTGTATTGAGGTATTTCGATGAACTTCTTGCAAAGTGTGACATGAAAAACTTCGTTGGCTTCCTAACTCACATCTCTGGCTCCTCCCTCGACGCAGTAGTGAGTGATGTATCTGAAGGCAGTCAGTCACTGGCTATGTTGGATCATCTGACCACAAGGATGTCTTTACGACATTGAGAATTCCAAGAGAATGAGGTGAAGAATGTACACGTACAACCTGGCTGTGGGAAAGAGGAAACGGGCCAGAACTTTGCTCTGAGCTCGAACCTCTGATTGGAATGCTCCTCTCCAACGTGATGTCAACAGCCAAATGAATGCCTTCACTGAAGTAATTCTTAATCTCCAACAGAAACACATCCCTCACCGGCAGTATGTGACGAAGCTTTCAGATCAAAATTGGTTCGGCTTTCGTTGTCGAGAGGCAGCTACTGCTAAGTACAAGGCATGGAGAAGTTGTAAGATGCATACAACTATCTAAAATAGGAACCTGCACAGGCAAGCCTGTTAGTAAATGGAAGAAGTCCAAAAGTGAGTCATCTTTAGATAAGAAGTTGACACAAAAGGAAAGCCGGCATCAGGTAGAGTGGACTCCAAAACCTGGTGGTCCTTGGTCAAGAGAAAGCTGACCTCTGTGCCGGTCACTTTGCTGCCAAGATACAAATTAATGATCTAGAAAGAGAATCTCCTTGGCTAGCCACAAGAACTGTGTCAAAGTTGACAGTGGTGACAATGAGGCAAGATGAAGTGCATTTTCTTAAATCCCTGGAACAAGAAATGGCTGTGAGCACAGATAAGCTGAGCCCAAGATTGCAGAGTACAGATCAACTTTCATCGCCTCTAACTCGCATGTATCAGCACTCCCTAGCAGTGTAAATGGCCTCTGTGGGAAGAGATAAATGTGGTCCCTGATCAGGAAAAGAAGAGCAGAGCAGAAATCAGCAACTATAGACCAGTGTCACTCTTCTCAATCACTGGCAACATTCTTGAGACAATAATCTTACGGCAGATGACAGCGTTTATCGACACTCGATCGCTTTTTTGGGACCTTCAATGTAACTTCAGAAAAGGTCACTCTGTTGCTGATCTACTATGAAATCTCTCCACTAAGTGGCACTAGACACTGGATGAATCCAAGATTAGCTGTGTAATAACACTGGTCATTGCTTGTGCTTTCGACCGAGTATGGCACCAGGGCCTCTAGGCAAAACTGCAAGCACTAGGAGTCACCGCCTCTGCACTATGCTTCCTCAGTGATTACCTTCAGGGTAGATCTCTAAGATCAAAAGAAAATGTGATTGGGTCATTGTTTTGAAATGACTATTTCAATGACCTTCAACTCATCCCAGACTCCCATGCATATGCAAACTACTGTACTCTGACATTTACTTATCCAGGAGAGGAAATGCCAGCTGCTCTAAGTTACATCAATCATCAGCTTACAAATACATCAGCCTGGGAAAACAATGACAGGTTATAGTTGCTACTGAGTAAACACAAATTATGATGGTCTCTAGGCACCATGATGGTAATATTGGAACAGTGGTAAAACTGGATGAGAAAGTGATGGTACCCGGGGATGAAGCTGATATCGTTGGGGTGAAATTTCACTTCAGACTGGCCATGAAAAAAACACATTGTAAATCTTGCAAATAAGGCGGCCAGGAAACTTACTGCACTTCGATGTATCTCGCGCGACAGTAGAGGTTGCAAGATTCTCTGAGACACAAATACACTCACACCTTGAGTATGCTCCACTTTCTTGGATTACTTTCTCCCCCCCCCCTCATCTCATTTGTAACTTCTTGATAGAATAAAGAACAGAGTAAGACGACTCATTTCTTGCCTGGACCCAGCCTAGACAGATCTGTCATTTCAGCAGAGCCTTCAACACGGGAGGGATGTGGGTGGCGTTACTGTTATGGACAAAGCCAACTATGTCAATGTGCTACACTTGGCTCCACTATGAGGACACCAACAAGTGAGCTTCTATACAACAAGACGGGCAACAAACACCAACTTCACTCTGAACATCACTTCATATGAGATCATTTTTTCCTATGATGATTCGAGTCTAGAACATGTTCGTACAGCACAATGACATCACTGAAATAAAGTGATGTCTCATATGAAGTGATGTTCAGAGTGAAGTTGGTATTTGTTGCCCGTCTTGTTGTATAGAAGCTCACTTGTTGGTGTCCTCGTAGTGGAGCCAAGTGTAGCACATTGACATAGATGGCTTTGAAAACCGACAAGTTGAAGATTGAGATAAATATGCAATATATGGGAATCTTTATTATGGAAACGTTTTGCCACACAGTGGCTTCATCAGTCCAATACAAAGCAGAAAGGTGTAAGGAAAGGAGGACTGAGGGACTGAACACGTCGATTCCAGGCTGAGGAGCTGATTACCTCAAACCCCTCGTCTTCTTACCCTTTTCTGCTTTGTATTGGACTGATGAAGCCACTGAATGGCGAAATGTTTCCTTAATGAAGATTCTCATATGTTGCATAAGTGTCTCAATCTTCGAAAAAAAAAGTCAGTTGGCCAAATGAAATCGCTGCCCCACAGATGGCTCCATCCTGTTCCCTCTCCTGTATATTAACAATAAAAAGGCTTTCAAATGAGCTTATGTAGTTAACAGTTATTCGACCCACAATAGTCGACTAACACCCAGGTAAACATGGATAGCATGAGTCTTAAGGAAACACATCGTAATGTTTCCACCCTTACCGAAAATCGACCCCTGGACCTCATTGTGTGACCTGAGAGTGCTAGCGATCATGTGACTAATACAAGACAATCCTGGCAACTCATATGCTTCCCATTGTGGATAGAGACTTTCCTGGTGGATAAGGTTTTTTCCAGCTGGCTCTTCCTCCATGACACACATCCAGAAAAATGATATCATTCTTCGAAGAGAGTGAGCCATGAAACTCTGTTGACGTCAACCCAGTTGAGAATCTATGGGCTACTGTTATTAGGACCTGGTACCACGACCTGGTACCACGACCTGGTACCACGACCTGGTACCACGACCTGGTACCACGACCTGGTACTACGACGGAAACTTGACAAAATGTGTTCAACATTGGCCGACTCTATGCCAAATTGTGTAACAGTCCTTATAAAAACAAAGGGTAGTCATATCACTCGCTCATTTACCCCTACCTCACCTATGGAATCTGCGCATGGGGCTCAACTTCAATAACTCATCTCAGACCATTAATAACACAATTAAAGGCTGCAGTTAGAATTATAACAAATTCACACTCCAGACAACATACTCCACCAATATTAAAAAATCTAAACTTACTCACCATACAAGACATCCATACCTTCTACTGTGCCTATTACATACATAGAACACTAAATGCAAATATAAACCCACCACTCAAACTTCTCCTTACCAACCTTAACAGGACACATGACCATAACACTAGACGCAGATCACTCCTCGATGTTCCCCGTGTCCATCTAACACTATGCAAAAACTCAATGCACATAAAAGGCACGAAAAATTTGAATTCATTACCTATGATTGCCAAAGAAACCCTGCCTGTACCTCAATTCAAAATGATGCTAAAAAACCACCTTCTCACTCAAACCTAAGTGCACAATATCTAACATTCCCAACAAAATTGATTAATCACTTAAATGAAAAAAACTGTTATAAATAATGCAAACTGAGCTAACTCTGTTTCTATAACATTAACAAATAAAATAATTCACTCTCTTGTACTCTGTGTAACTTATATAATGACCATATAAACTGTAATTGCAATACAACTAATTGTTTTAATTTGTTTGAGCTGATTCAATTAATTGCATTGCTGCAATTAATAAATTATTATGTACAACTTATATTCAAATTTTACAACTTAAATACACAATCATACTTATTTTGTTAAATTATCAACCATAATTTTTATCATGTAGTCTTCTGTTAATTAATCTTAAGAATGCCCACAATGCTCAGCATATGTAGTTCAACATTGTATCATGTCTTAATAAAATTATTATTATTATTATTATTATTATTATTATTATTATTATTATTATTATAATAATATCTCCTATTAAATCAATTATCCATCATATCATTGCCGTGTATTTCTCGAATAAACATTAATTTTCTAAATAAATGTAATATTTCATCATTGACCCAATTAATATGCAAACTACTGTATTATTCAGAGAGGTGAGGAAGCGTTGAGTTGCTTTTGAGAGGATGGAGGAGGGGTCACCATATATGGGAAAGGTTGGAGAGAGGTAAAATGAGGTTTTTGAGTGCTAGGTTCGGCATTAACAGGCTTTTGAGAGCATGTAAAATAGGAGTGGAGGCAAGAGGTTTTGATGGGCTGTTAGGAATAATCAAAGTAATATTTATGAGGGGATTTAAGAAATCCTGTTAGCCAGACTTGAGTCCCGGGGTGAGAATTTTGTAGTTTGCAGAGTCATCTGAAATGTGATGTCAGTGCACTTCTTGCAAGATAGTGATTAAAGGAAAGATGGTAAAAGTGTTTTCCTCTTTCTCGGATCACCCATCCTAGGTTTGGTGACCCGGCATAAAATTAGGGAACAGGATGAAGTTGTAGTCATCTCTGAGCCAGAGATTTCATTGTCACATGACTTTATTTCATCGATGTCGTTATGCTGTAAGAACACGTTTCAGACTCACTCATCATTACCAAGAGTCACTTATCAACATCAAGAGTCATCAGTATGAAGAGTCATCAGTATGAAGAGTCACACATCAATACCATGATTCATCAGTATCAAGAGTCACTCATCATTATCGAGGGTCACTCATTATCAAGAGTCACTCATCATTTTCAAAAGCTCCTCATCATTGTCAAGTCACTCATCAGTATCAAGAGTTAATCATCATTATCAAGACTCACTCATAAATATCAAGAGTCACTCATCAGTATCAAGAGTCACTCATTAATATCAAGAGTTACTCATCAGTATCAAGAGTCACTCATTAATATCAAGAGTTACTCATCAATATCAAGAGGCACTCATTAATATCAAGAGTCACTCATCGGTATTACCAAGAGTCCTCATCAACATCAAATTGTTTTTACATCAATCAGTTTTACAAGGTAAGAGATGTTACCCTGCCTCAGCTCACTTGAGAACTCAGGCCTGTCTAAGGTGGACTGAACCGGGGGCAAGTTGACCCCCGGAACATCCTCCAAGAACACTCCAGGTATACCACCCACCAATACTCCAGGTATACAACCCACCAACACTCCAGGTATACCACACACCAACATTCCAGGTATACCACCCACCAACACTCCAGGTATACCACCCGCCAACACTCCAGGAATACCATCCACCAACACTCCAAGTATACCACCCACCAACACTCCAGGTATACCACCCACCAACACTCCAGGTATACCACCCGCCAACACTCCAGGTATACCATCCACCAACACTCCAAGTATACCACCCACCAACACTCCAGGTATACCACTCACCAACACTCCAGGTATACCATCCACCAACACTCCAGATATAACATCCACCAACACTCCAGGTATACCACCCACCAACACTCCAGGTATACCACCCACCAACATTTCAGGTATACCACCCACTAAGATAAGACCCACAACTTCAGTGAGACGGTGAAATTTAAATCTTTCTTC
Source organism: Cherax destructor (assembly GCA_009830355.1). Lineage (NCBI taxonomy): Eukaryota > Metazoa > Arthropoda > Malacostraca > Decapoda > Parastacidae > Cherax > Cherax destructor. The sequence continues at coordinate 3,751 of WNWK01029252.1, read as the reverse complement.
TTTCAACGCACCGGCAGTATCCCACCGAGGCAGGGTGGCCCACCGAGGCAGGGTGGCCCACCGAGGCAGGGTGGCCCAAAAGAAAAAACGAAAATTTCTGCTTTTACATTTACTAATATATACAGGAGAAGGGGTTACTAGCCCCTTGCTCATGGCATTTTAGTCGCCTCTTACGACACGCATGGCTCACGGAGGAAGAATTCTGTTCCACTTCCCCATGTAGATTAGTGGAAATAAACAAGAACAAGAACTAGTAAGAAAAATAGAAGAAAACCCAGAGGGGTGTGTGTATATATATGCTTGTACATACATGTGTAGTGTGACGTAAATGTAAGTAGAAGTAGCAAGACATACCTGAAATCTTGCATGTTTAAGAGACAGAAAAAGACACCAGCAATCCTACCATCATGTAAAACATGACGGGAGTACCTCCCTGGGTGGTTGCTGTCTACCAACCTACTACCACAGGACGGTAATACCTCCCTGGGTGGTTGCTGTCTACCAACCTACTACCACAGGACGGTAGTACCTCCCTGGGTGGTTGCTGTCTACCAACCTACTACCTATGTGAAATTTAAAAATTTTACTAAAAAACTAGTTGTATTTAATAATCTCTGTATTGATTAAAACTATTATATAGAAATCACTAAAATATTATGAAATATTTTACACTGATAGATTTGAATATAAAAATATAGGTAATGACTGTATTTGACCACAGAATTAAGTATAATACTGTTATTTCTCCAGGGTTGTTGAAGGCAAGTGCTCCAAGTCGGGTGGTGACAGTGTCTTCTGGGGTACATCACTTCTGCTCATCACTTGATGTAGATGACCTTAACTTCGAGAAGAATCCATTCCCTAAAAAAATGATCATTTACGGTCAGAGCAAACTAGCGAATATCTTGTTTACCAAAGAACTATCAGAGAAGCTGAGGGGAACAGGTTGGTTCATTAATTATTTTGATATCCTAAATGTGGGAATTTACTGAGTTCAAGAAACCCCACAGGGCTGTTGTAACAAGCAGTAGAGGCTTTAGAATCCACGTCAACAAAACATGAAGCGGAAGTTATGGGTCAGCACATAATTATTTATAGGTTTACACCAATTTGATAGATTACAGGTTTTGGGTAGAATTAGAGTGTTAGGAACTAATAACAGAATTAAAAATATAGTTTTAGGCTTTTAATATATGTTGTACACGAGGTAGAAATGAGCAGGGAAATTAGATAAGTAGTGACACCTAGCGGTTCTCCAGCGAATCAGTGACGAAGAAGGAAACTGATAGCCATCTTTTGAAGGACTCGTGCTGAGAGCACCTCTTTACAGTTTCTATCTCTTGAGTCTCACACGGTTTCCCAACATTACCTGGCAGTTAACAACGTACTTCAGAGGCCTTACAACGAATCTTGAATGCGTATCATTGGCTGGATCAGTTGATGGTGGCCCGGTGGTCTGGTGGCTAGAGCTCTCACTTCACACACGGAGGGCCCGGGTTCAATTCCCGGCGGGTGGAAACATTTCGACGTGTTTCCTTACACCTGTTGTCATGTTCACCTAGCAGCAAATAGGTACCTGGGTTGTTAGTCGACTGGTGTGGGTCGCATCCTGGGGACAAGATTAAGGACCTCAATGGAAATAAGACAGACAGTCCTCCATGACGCACTGACTTTCTTGGGTTATCCTGGGTGGCTAACCTTCCGGGGTTAAAAATCCGAAGAAATCTTATCTTATGGTACTGTATACTGTATTTCGCCCCTAGTCACGCGGCCACAAATACTGGGTGGGGAAATCAGGAATAGTTAACTTACAGTTAATAAACGTGCCCATGACCAACGATCATATTTACTACAGGTTTTACTCCTGAAAGTGTTGTACAAGCCACGTGTGAGACTCAGACTAGGAGTCTTGGGGGACGGTGTCAACAGTCCTTGCTAGAGAGAGCTCCTCATAAGGAGGCAACGGTGTCAACAGTCCTTGTTAGAGAGAGCTTCTCATAAGGAGGCAACGGTGTCAACAGTCCTTGCTAGAGAGAGCTCCTCATAAGGTGGCAACGGTGTCAACAGTCCTTGCTAGAGAGCTCCTCATAAGGAGGCAGACATTACAAACATTTTCATACTATGTAGTAACTTGAATGGCTCATTCTCTAACTACTCTAAAATTATTACTACTATCAAGGGAATCACTAGACCCATAAAGGTGATACAGCGCCTGGGAAATGAGAGGCAATCAGGTTTGATATAAGGAAGGAGAGATCAGGCTCAAGATCAAGAGCACCACAGTAGCACCTAGAAACTTCCCTTCAAGAGTTATTCTCTTGATATAATTTGTAATGATACATAAATAATGGGAAACGAAAGGCGACGCTAAATATTTTATTTTGATCTGCAGATGTGACGGCTAACAGCGTCCACCCGGGTGTAGTGTACTCAGAGATAATGTGGAAAGGAGAAACTACTCTTTTCACCTATGTTTTTGCCATGCTTGTTAGGCTTATGGCAAAAGTAAGTATCTTGGAATAATAGTTACTAATTATGATTATTAACGTTGACGCTGAAAGAAAATTATAAGAAAAGTAATTATTTGTCAGATATTTTTCAGGTCATAAGATGCGTTCCATGTTTTTTTATTTACATATATTTAACTTCCATAATTTTGATGTTCAAATTGCAGATTATTATTATAGTCAGTGGGTACCTCTAAACCCGTAGGGCTTATACATCGCCCGGGGAATTGTGGGTAATGATGTTGGATCTGAGGAAGGAGAGAATAGCTCTTCTTTCTGGATCAAGAACCCCTCAAGGGCCACCGAACACCTCACTTGATGGGTTTCACTCAGTAATATACTTATTAATGTGCAATTATATAGTTATTCATGACTCGTTATTTTTTCAGAACGAGAAACTTGGAGCCCAGACAAGTATTTACATGGCAGTGTCTGAGGAAGTGAACAATGTTACTGGCAGATATTATGTTGACTGTAAGGTAGGTCTGAGTAGTGTATGAAGTACATTGTTGACTGTAAGGTAGGTCTGAGTAGTGTATGACGTACATTGTTGACTGTAAGGTAGGTCTGAGTAGTGTATGAAGTACATTGTTGACTGTAAGGTAGGTCTGAGTAGTGTATGAAGTACATTGTTGACTGTAAGGTAGGTCTGAGTAGTGTATGAAGTACATTGTTGACTGTAAGGTAGGTCTGAGTAGTGTATGAAGTACATTGTTGACTGTAAGGTAGGTCTGAGTAGTGTATGAAGTACATTGTTGACTGTAAGGTAGGTCTGAGTAGTGTATGAAGTACAGAAAGTAGGCAGGAGCAGTAGAGTTGTGAAGACGATGTGATCAGTCCATCATCCTTGAAGTCGTAGATTTGAGGTAGTCAGTCCCTCAGCCTGTAGAAGAGTTCTGTTCCATAGTCTGAAACAATCTGAAGAAACAAGCGACAGTGTGGAGGCTTATATACTGTCGGAAGGAGAGGTGCAGAGTGGTAGAAGAGAGAATGTAGTCGTTGAGAGGTCACGTCCCTCTTAGATCCAACAATTCTCACTTGAAAAAGTTGTCCAAGGTGTTTTCTCTTATGTACCAAGATGCCATTGTGTTACAGTGTCTGACAGAGTGAATATCAAAATGGTATATGTAGTGGTTGTAGGTTAATGAAAGCCAGAGTAACCATAACAAATGTACTCTCCATGGCCCGCTCCATAACAACAACAACAATAACAACAACTATAAATGACTGAACCAAACAAACAT
>WNWK01029251.1:0-24590 GCA_009830355.1 Cherax destructor | reverse complement strand
GGGGAAGGCTACCAGGTGCTGTGACCTACTCATGAGAGGCCCCCAGGTGCTAGTGACTATGAGAGGCTCCAGGTGCTAGTGACCTCTTAGAGGGCCCCAGGTGCTAGTGACCTACTCATGGAGGCCCCCGGGTGTGGCCCATGAGAGGCTCCCAGGGCTAGTGACCTACTCATGGGGGGCCCCCAGGTGCTATGACTCCCCATGAGAGGCTACCAGGTGCTAGTAACCTACCATGAGGGGCCCCCCGGTGCTAGTGACCTACTCATGAGGGCCTCAGGTGCTAGTGACTTCCCATGAGAGGCTCCCGGGGTGCTGTGACCTACTCTGAGAGGCCACCGGTGCTGTGACCTCCTGAGGGGCCCCCGGGTGCTAGTGACTCCCATGGGGGGGCTACCAGGTGCTAGTAACCTCCCAGGGAGGCCCCAGGTGCTTTGACCTACCATGAGAGGCCTCCAGGTGCTGGTGACCAACCCATGAGAGGCTTCCAGGTGCTGTGACCTACCCATGAGGGGCCACAAGGTGCTAGTGACCTGCCCAGAGAGGCCCCCAGGTGCTAATGACCTACCCATGAGGGCCTCCAGGTGCTGTGACCTACTCTGGGGCCCCAGGTTGTGACTCCCATGAGAGGCCCCCAGGTGCTGTGACCTATCATGGAGGCCTCCAGGTGCTAATGACCCCCCATGGGGGGCCCCCAGGTGCTAGGACCTACTCATGAGGGCCCCCCAGGTGCTAGTGACGTACCCATGAGAGGCTACCAGGTGCTAGTGACCTACTCATGAGGGCCCCAGGTGCTGTGACCTCAATAGAGGCCTCGGGTGCTAGTGACGTACCAGAGAGGCTACCAGGTGCTAGTGACCTCTTGAGGGGCCCCCCAGGTGCTAGTGCGTCCCCATGAATACCGGTGCTAGGCCTACTCATAGGGGCCCCCAGGTGCTAGTGACCTACTCATGAGAGGCCTCCGGTGCTAGTGACGTACCCATGAGGGCTCCGGTGCTGTGACCTACTCATGAGGAGGTGCTAGTGACGTACCCATGAGGGCTACCAGGTGCTAGTGACCTACTCATGAGAGGCCCCAGGTGCTAGTGACCTACTCATGAGAGGCCCCCCGGTGTAGTGACTTCCTATGAGAGGCTACCAGGTGCTAGTGACCTCTCATGGGGCCCCCGGTGCTGTGACCTCTCGAGAGGCCCCGGTGCTGTACTCCCATGAGAGGCTACCGGGGTGCTGTGACCTACTCATGAAGGCCCCCAGGTGCTAGTGCTCCCCATGAGAGGCTCCAGGTGCTAGTGACCTACTCATGAGGGCCCCAGGTGCTAGTGACCTTTCAAAAGGGGCCCCCAGGTGCTAGTGACTCCCATGAGAGGCTACCAGGTGCTAGTGACCTACTCATGAGGGGCCCCCCAGGTGCTAGTAAATTCCCCATGAGGGCTACCAGGTGCTAGTATACTCATGAGAGGCCCCAGGTGCTAGTGACCTACTCATGGGAGGCCTCCAGGTGCTGGGACCCCATGAGAGGCTCAGGTGCTATGACCTACTCTGAGAGGCCCCCAGGTGCTGGACGTCCCCATGAGAGGCTACCAGGTGCTAGTGACCTCCATGAGAGGCCCCAGGTGCTAGTGACCTACTCATGAGGGCCTCAGGTGCTGGGACTACCCATGAGGGCTCCAGGTGCTAGTGACCTACTCGAGGGCCCACCAGGTGTAAGCCACTCATGAGAGGCCTCAGGTGCTAGTGACTTCCCATGAGAGGCTCCAGGTGTAGTGACCTCTCATGAGAGGCCACCAGGTGTTTGACCTACTCATGAGAGGCTCAGGTCTAGTGACGTACCCATGAGGGCTACCGGTGCTAGTAACCTCCCATGAGAGGCCACCAGGTGCTAGTGACCTACTCATGAGAGGCCCCGGGTGCTAGTGACGTACCCGAGGCTACCAGGTGCTGAACCTACCCATGGGGGGCCCCGGTCTAGTGACCTACCTACTGAGTTGCAATACCTCGTGGAAGTAATTATGGAAAAGCCAAAAAGAATGTGATAATTCCTGAATACAATACAGTGGGAAAGCAAACTGGAAGGAAATCGCTTGAAGGCAAAGGTGATATTCACGCCCAGAAAAAGGGCAATAGTAAGAAGAGTGAGTGAGAGGCTGTAGCTCACTCAGAGATGCGAAAAGAACGGGCTAGGTGTGCAAGGTCAGGGGAAAAAGATATATAAATAAAACAAGAATAACAGAAAAGAAAAAAGAAGAGCGAGACTTTCACACCAAGTGAAAAGCAACGTCAATCTGAGCGACAGAGCAACAAAAGCCACAACCGAACCGACCAAAAAGCCACATCTAAACCTCATCAGGGGGAAGCGAGGTAATAATCATGAACTAATCGACGAAGGTAGGGGCTCACATGGAATGCAGGGGAAATCTGGAAGGAGATGAACAAACGACTGAAAGGTTCAAGTGGAAGGAGAAACACCTAGAGTCAAGTAAAAAAGTCCAGAAAATCTGAACACAAGAAAACGGCAGGAGGGCAGGTGAAGAAAACTGCGTGAGTGGGACACTTTAAAGACAACGCTCCAGGGATTCTAAAAAGGGGGAAGAAATACTTTGTAAACAGTGGTTGAAAACCAACAAGTCAATAGCTACAGAATAGTTGTCAGAATTGGATTGAAGACGCAAATGTTGTCTCAGAATTTAAAAAAGGGGAGTCTTATATCTCCCTTCCTTTGTGAGTGTGACTTTTGAATGGTCGTGTCGGACCGAAACGTCTTAAGCTCCTCTCTCTCCTATTTTGTGTTGTTTTGTATTGTTCCCGCCACGGTATTGTGGCTTTTGTTCTTAGCTTTAAACTACATCAATGTTATTTCAGCATAATGTAAAATAATGGAAAATTCCAAATGACGAGTGGTGGGCACCTGGGGGGAAAATGCGTTCATAAACACTAACCCGGGCGGGTGTAGAGTGAAATCCCGTTTCACAAACCTGCTTCATTCCCTTTAAAAAGGGAAAAACAAGAACAAATGAAGATTTTGATCTTTTCCACACAAGAGCCTATACCAACTAGAGGTATAGACTAGGTTACAGGAAGGCACCAGAGTGGACCAGAGATTGGAAAAACCTCCAGTGGATGAGAGATTACAGGGAAGAAACTCCAGTGGACCAAAGATTACAGAGAAGGCACCACAGTAGACCAGAGAACAGGGAAGGCACTACAGTGGAAAAGTTTTGGGGAAGGCACCACAGTAGACCAGAGATTCGGGGAAGGCTTCAGTGGACCAAAGATTACGGGGGAAGGCCCCAAAATGACCAGAGATTACAGGAAGGGCACTACAGTGGATAAAAGAATTCTTAAGGGATTGAACAGTGATTGCCCGGAGAGGGCATAAAAAAAGCAGGGGTTGGCAAGGGGAAATGAGCTACAAGGTTATGACAGGGACCACCACTACTGTTTTATGGAATATATGAAAAACATGCGGAAAGAGATATACTCCGAGAATTCCTGTTTGGGGGTGATAAATAATATATAAAAAACTGGAGATAATGAAGCAGGCTACAAATGAACTTGGACAAACAAAAGGGGGGTAAGATTGTGCAATTTGGGAAACCGTCAAGGAAGGTTCCGGGATCTCTTGATCAACGGAGTTACTTGTTTCCCCTTGCTTGGATCGAACCTGATAGCATCCCCTTTCCCAGGCACTGTTTTCCCTTTCCAATTTAGCGCTTCCTACTAAAAAAAAGTAATACACAAACTGAAGCAGAAGAAAAATGCCAAACACACAACAAAACACACACACACACACACACACACACACACATGGTGGGACACCCACACATAAACAACGACTCCACCAGCAGGAAGCTCACACCCGGCTATCGCTCTTTAAATGGGCAGGTAGCGCCAGCCAGCCAGGGCAACCTGCCAGCCGGGCCCCAAATAACCTGCCAGCCAGCAACCTAACCAGCCAGCCAGCCCCAACCTAACCAGCCGGCCAGCCAGCAACATAGCCAGCCAGCCAGCCAGCAACCTAACCAGCCAGCCAGCCAGTAACCTAGCCAGCCAGCCAGCAACCTAAAAAACCAGCCAGCCAGCCAGCAACCTAACCCCCAAACCAGCCAGCAACCTAAACCAGCCCAATAAAACCAAAGTAACCTAGCCAGCCAGCCCAGCCTAACCAGCCAGCAACCTAGCTGCCGCCCCCGCCAGCCAGCCAGCCATGAGTAACCAACTAGTCAGGCCCCCCCCCAGCAACCTAACTGTAGCCAGTCGCCTCACATCCCCCCCCCCTCTCTACAAATCACGACCCTCCCCGCTAGTACACCTACCCCCCCTGGCAGCACCAACCTCCCCGCCAGCACCCACCCCGCTCACCTGAGTGGGTGTGAGAGGTGAGCTATGGCCTGTCCTCCATGGCTGGAAAAGGTCAGGTCGTATTGGAGGCTGACGATGGGGAAAGGTGGTGCACATGAGCAGGTGCCCGGATGATGGGGGGACCACGCGCAGCTGGCTCCCGAAACCTTTCCTTGCGTTCTGCCTGTGGAGGCGCCGTATGCGTTAGTGCGGTATGAAATATCGTAACGATGGAAAAAAAAAAGACACAAAAGCAGTATAATGCGATCCTTTATTGACAACGTTTCGCCCACGCAGCTGGTTTTTTCAGATCCCCCTGTTGGGGGAAACGTAACCAACAAAGGATCACATTATTTGTTTGTGTCTTTTTCCGAGGGGGTGTGGAGGGGCCCCGGTACGTGTGTGGCCCCCGGGGTGAGAGGTCTCTGAAGGTGATGGGGGGGTGAAGGAAGGTGACCTCTGAAAACTCACCCATTCCTCCCTCAGGAGGCTGTCCTGGGTCCTCCCGACGGTTTCTTGCGGTTCTCGGGGGGGTGTTGATGTTGTGTTTTTCCCTCTCCATGTTCTTCCTGAGTCGTCAAGCAACGCCTTGAAGGGAAAACACCGTTTGGATTCTGCAGCTCACGTATGCTCTGTGTGGAGACAACACTGGGTTTAAAGTTGTAAAAAACACTGGTTAAATGATTGTGGGGGAAAAACACTGGTTAAATGATTGAAGAAACACTTTTTTATATATATATATATATATATATATATATATATATATATATATATATATATATATATATATTAAAGTGTTGGTCCTGTTACTCTCCCCAAAATGAAATTCGTCAGGTGCACCCTGGATGAACTTCTCAGCAGTGTTTATGGAACCTGGAAGAACAGTGACCTCCACCTGGTGAGTTCTGGGTATCTTGCATGACTCTGTAATCAGTCACAGAAAATAACTGGGGATTGCCCCCAGCGTATATGTTGTCTGTGTCTGAGCACGCTGTACCTATCTGACAACAAACCCTGACTAAATCTCAATACCCAAGCCCCTATTCTGACCAAAAAGGGTTTAATGCTTGGGGAATAATGATAGTAATAATGATAATAATAATAATAATAATAATAATAAAAAATAATAATAATAATAATAATAATAATTAATAATAATGTAATAAAAACGTTTTAAATCCTTTATTTTCCTATATCCCCCAATGTTTATACAGTTTAAAACAATGTTTATATAGTTTTCACCCTTACAATGTGAACTGTTTTGTCATTATTTAAAAATTATTTTCGTTATGCTATGCTCCCCTGACTTTTTATTCTTGGCCCTCTGCTTCTGTCTCTTTTATCAACTTCACTTCTCTTAATATACATGATATTCAACCATTAAAAAAAATTTACCAAAAAGTTTTAAAAACTTTTTTATGTCTCCCGTTCTTCTTTGATTCGTTCTGTTCTTGATCTTATTTCCCCTTTTTTGTCAGACAAAACAAAAAACCCTTCCCTTCCCCATTCTCTCTCTCTCTCTCTCTCTCTCTCTCTCTCTCTCCCTTCCTCTCTCCTCTCTCTCTCTCTCTCTCTCTCTCTCTCTCTCTCTCTCTCTCTCTCGCTTACAAAACCCCCTTTTTTTCTTTTTCTTCAATAGTAATGTTTGTTGAAGCAGTGAAAGCGTCGCCATTACCATCTGCTGTCCCAAATTTTTCTGTGCTGCAGTGAAACGTCAGCCATTACCATCTGCTGTCCCCAAATCTGTCTGTGTTGCAGTGGCGTCAGCCATTACCATCCCGCTGTCCCATGTCTGTCTGTGCTGCAGTGATGGCGTCAGCCATTACCATCCTGTCCCAAGTCTGTCTGTGCTGCAGTGAAAAAGTCAGCCATTACCATCTGCTGTCCCATGTCTGTCTGTGCTCAGTGATAGCATCAGCCATTACTATCCCGCTGTCCCAAGTCTGTATGTGCTGCAGTGAAAGCGTGGTTTTCCATCTGCTGTCCCAAGTCTGTCTGTGCTGTAGTGATAGCATCAGATTACTATCTGCTGTCCCATGTCTGTCTTTGCTGCAGTGATAGCGTCAGCCATTCTATCTGCTGTCCCATGTCTGTCTGTGCTGCAGTGATAGCGTCAGCCATTCCCATCTGCTGTAATCTGTCCCCTTTCTGCAGTGAAAACGTCAGCCATTCCATCTGCTGTCCCCTGTCTGTCTGTGCTGCAGTGATAGCGTCAGCCATTACTATCTGCTGTCCCAAGTCTGTCTTTTGCTGCAGTGATAGCATCAGCCATTACTATTTTGCTGTCCCAAATTTTCTTTCTGGTGAAAGCGTCAGCCATTACCCATCTGCTGTCCCAAGTCTGTCTGGCCCGCCCGTGTGGGGTCAGCCATTACTATCTGCTGTCCCAAAATCTGTCTGTGCTGCAGTGGCATCAGCCATTACTATCTGCTGTCCCATGTCTGTCTGTGCTGCAGTGATAGCGTCAGCCATTACTATCTGCTGTCCCATGTCTGTCTTTTGGGAGTGATAACGTCAGCCATTACTATCTCCTTCCCCAAATCTGTCTGTGCTGCAATGATAGCATCAGCCATTATTATCTGCTGTCTCAAGTATGTCTGTGCTGCAGTGAAAGCGTCAGTTATATCTGCTGTCCCATGTCTGTCTGTGCTGCAATGATGGGATCAGCCATTACTATCTGCTGTCCCAAGTCTGCCTGTGCTGCAGTGAAACGTCAGCCATTACTGTCTGCTGTATGTCTTTTGTGCTGCAGTGATAGCATCAGTATTACCCCACCCCTTTTCCCAAGTCTGTCTGTGCTGCGGGGAAAACGTCACCCATTACTATCTGCTGTCCCCTGTCTGTCTGTGCTGCGGGGATAGCGTCAGCCATTACTATCTGCTTTTTCCCAAGTATGTCTGTGCTGCAGTGATAGCATCAGCCCTTTATTGCTGTCCCAAGTCTGTCTGTGCTGCAGTAAAAGGGGTCACCCCTTACTATCTGTGTCCATGTCTGTCTGTGCTGCAGTATTGCGTCAGCCATTACTATCCTGTCCCAAAATATGTCTGTGCTGCAGTGATAGCATCAGCCATTACTATCTTTGTCCCCCCAAGGGATGTCTGTGCTGCAGTGATAGCATCAACCATTACTATCTGCTGTCCCTGTTGTTTTGCTGCAGTGGTGGGATCAAGTTACTATCTGCTGTCCCCGTCTGTCTGTGCTGCAGTGATGGGATCGAAATTTCTATCTTTGTCCCAAATCTGTCTGTGCTGCAGTGATGGGATCAGCCATTACTATTTTGCTGTCCCAGGTCTGTCTGTGCTGCAGTGATGGGGTCAGCCATTACTATCTGCTGTCCCATGTCTGTCTGTGCTGCAGTGATAGCATCAGCCATTACCTTCTGTCCCAAGTCTGTCTTTTGCAGTGACAGGGAATTTTTAATATCTCTTTTCCCCTGTCTGTCTGTGCTGCGGGGATGGCATCCCGCCACTATCTGCTGTCCCAAGTCTGTCCCCTTCGCATTATTTGCATCAGCCCTTACTATCTGCTGTCCCCTGTCTTTGTGCTGCAGTGATAGCATCAGCCATTATATCTGCTGTCCCAATCTGTCTGTGCTGCAGTGATAGCATCAGCCATTACTATCTGCTTTTTCCCCATCTGTTTGCTGCAGTGATAGCATCAGCCATTCATTCTGTCCAAATCCCGTTTGTGCGGGGATGGGGTCAGCCATTACTATCTGCTGTCCCAAGTCTGTCTTTCTGCAGTGATAAAGCCTTACTATCTGCTTTTCCCCTTCTTTGTGCTGGTGATAATAACCATTCTATCTTTTCTGTCCCAAGTCTGTTTTGCTGCAGTGACAGCGTAAACCCTTTTTCTGCTGTCCCCTGTCTGTCTGTGCTGCAGTGATGGGATCAGCCATTACTATCTGCTGTCCCAAATCTGTTGTGCTGCAGTGATCTCAGCCATTACCCATTCTGTAATTATATTTGCTTTTCGGGGATGGGATCAACCTTTCTATCTGCTGTCCCCAAATCTGTCTGTGCTGCAGTGATAGCATCAGCCATTCTATCTGCTGTCCCAAAATCTGTCCCGTGCTGCAGTGATAGCATCAAAACCATTACTATCTGCGTCCCGTCTGTCTGTGCTGGAGTGAACTTGGGAAGTCTCTCCCTACTTTAACCTTTTCTCGTCCCACTTCCCTTTCTTCTCCCAAAATTGTCTTAACATTGTTCTGGGTCTCTTTTACCTTGTTATTTACTATTAATAACTTCTATTTTGATTTTTAATTAAAAATTACATATGTGACAGTAAAATATATATATATATATATATATATATATATATATATATATATATATATATATATATATATATATATATATATATATATATATATATATATATATATATATATATATATATATATATTTATTTTTTTTTTTTTTTCAACAAGTCGGCGTCTCCCACCGAGGCAGGGTGACCCAAAAAGAAGAAAATCCCCAAAAGAAAACTTTCATCATCTTTCAACACTTTCACCACACTCATACATAATCACTGTCTTTGCAGAGGAGCTCAGATACGACAGCTGAGAAAAGTCCCTCCCAGCTGTCACTATCTCAGACCCCCCCTTTAAAGTGCAGGCATTGTACTTCCCATTTCCAGGACTCAAGTCCAACTAAATCAATTAACTGGTTTCCCTGAATCCCTTCACACAATGTTACCCTGCTCACACTCCAACAGATCGTCATGTCCCAAAAACCATTCGTCTCCATTCACTCCTATCTAACACGCTCACACATGCCCTCTGGAAGTCCAAGCCCCGCCCACAAACCTCCTTTACCCCTTCCCTCCAACCTTTTCTAGGGACGACCCCTACCCCGCCTTCCTTCCCCTACAGATTTATACGCTCCAAGTCATTCTACTTTGATCCATTCTCTAAATGACCAAACCACCTCAACAACCCCTCTTCAGCCCTCTGACAAATACTTTTAGTAACTCCACACCTTCTCCTAATTTCCACATTCCGAATTTTCTGCATAATATTTACACCACACATTGCCCTTAGACAGGACATCTCCACTGCCTCCAGCCTCCTCCCGCTGCAGCATTTGCAACCCATGCTTCACACCCATATAAGAGTGTTGGTACCACTATACTTTCTGTACATTCCCTTCTTTGCCTCCATGGATAACATTTTTTGTCTCCACAGATACCTCAATGCACCACTCACCTTTTTTCCTTCATCAATTCTATTGGTTAACCTCATCCTTCATAAACCCATCCGCTGACACATCAACTCCCAAATATCTGAAAACATTTACTTCTTCCATAATCCCTCTCTCCAATGTGATATCCAATTTTTTTTATTTAAATCGTTTGATACCCTCATCACCTTACTCTTATCTATGTTCACTTTTAACTTTCTACCTTTACACACTCTCCCAAACTCGTCCACTAACCTTTGCAACTTTTCTTTAGAATCTCCCATAAGCACAGTATCATCAGCAAAAAGTAACTGTGTCAACTCCCATTTTGCATTTAATTCTCCATAATTTAATCCCACCCCTCTCCCCAACACCCTAGCATTTACTTCTTTTACAACCCCATCTATAAATATATTAAACAACCATGGTGACATTACACAACCCTGTCTAAGACCTACTTTTACCGGAAGTAATCTCCTCTCTCTACACACCCTAACCTGAGCCTCACTATCCTCATAAAAACTCTTACAGCCTTCAGTAACTTACTACCTATTCCATACACTTGCAACATTTGCCACATTGCTCCCTATCCACTCTATCATATGCCTTTCTAAATCCATAAAATGCAATAAAACTTCTCTACCTTTATCTAAATACTGTTCACATATATGCTTCACTGTAAACACTTGATCTACACATCCCCTACCCACTCTAAAGCCTCCTTGCTCATCTGCAATCCTACTCTCTGTCTTACCTCTAATTCTTTCAATAATAACCCTGCCATACACTTTACCTGGTATACTCAGTAAACTTATTCCCCTATAATTTTTACACTCTCTTTTATCCCTCCCTTTATATAAAGGAACTATACATGCTCGCTGCCAATCCCTAGGTACCTTCCCTCTTTCATACATTTATTAAACAAAAATACCAACCACTCCAGCACTATATCCCCCCTGCTTTTAACATTTCTGTCATGATTCCGTCAATTCCAGCTGCTTTACCCCCTTTCATTCTACGTAATGCCTCACGCACCTCCCCACACTCACATCCTGCTCTTTCACTCCTAAACGATGTTGTACCTCCCTGGCCAGTGCATGAAATTACCGCCTCCCTTTTTCATCGACATTTAAAAGTTCCTCAAAATATTCCCGCCATCTACCCAATACCTCGAGCTCCCCATCTACTAACTCCCTACTCTGTTTTTAACTGACAAATCCATTCTGTTCCCTAGGCTTACCTTGTTTATCTCACTCCAAAAATTTTCTTGTTTTCAGCAAATTTCTTGACAGAGCCTCTCCCATTCTTTCATCCGCTCTTCTTTTGCACTCTCTCACCACTCTCTTCACCTTTCTTTACTCTCCATATACTCTGCTCTTCTACTAACACTTCTGTTTTGTAAAAACCTCTCATAAGCTACCTTTTTCTCTTTATCACACCCTTTACTTCTTCATTCCACCACTCACTCCTCTTTCCTCCTGCACCCACCCTCCTATAGCCACAAACTTCTGCCCCACATTCTAATACTGCATTTTTAAAACTATCCCAACTCTCTTCAACCCCCACTACTCCTACTTGCACTAGCCCACCTTTCTGCCAATAGTTGCTTATATCTCACCCTAACTTCCTCCTCCTTAGTTTATACACTTTACCTCTCTTACTTGCTGTTGCCATTTTCTTTTTGTCCCATCTACCTTTTACTCTAACTGTAGCTACAACCAAATAATGATCTGATATATCCGTTGCCCCTCTATAAACATGTACATCCTGAAGCCTACTCATCAACCTTTTTATCCACCAATACATAATCCAACAAACTACTTTCCTTACGTGCTAATCATACCTTGTATATTTATTTATCCTCTTTTCATAAAATATGTATTACTTATTACCAAACCTATTTCTACACATAGCTCAATTAATGGCTCCCCATTTACATTTACCCCTGGCACCTAAATTTACCTACTACTCCATCCACAACATTTTTACCCACTTTAGCATTAAGATCCCCAACCACAATTACCTCTCACTTGGTTCAAAACTCCCCACACACTCACTCAACATTTCCCAAAATCTCTCTCTCTCTTACACTTCTCTCTTCCAGGTGCATAAACACTTACTATAACCCACTTTTCACATCCAACCTTTATTTTACTCCACATAATCCTTGAATTTATACATTTATATTCCTTCTTTACCTGCCATAACTGATTATTCAACATTATTGCCACTCCTTCTTTAGCTCTAACTCTATTTGAAACCCCTGATCTAATCCCATTTATTTCTCCCCACTGAAACTCTCCTACCCTTCAGCTTTGTCTCACTTAAAGCCAGGACATCCAGCTTCTTTTCATTCATAACATCTACAATCATCTCTTTCTTATCATTCGCACAACATCCACGCACATTCAAACATCCCACTTTGACGATTTTCTTCTTCTTCTTTTTAGTAAGCTATACAGGAAAGGGGTTACTAGCCATTGTTCCCGGCATTTTAGTTGACTTTTACAACACGCATGGCTTAGGAGGAAAGATTCTTATTCCCTTCCCATGGATATGAAAAGAAAAGCAATAAGAACAAGAACTATTAAGATAAAATCAAAGAAAACTCAGATGAGTGTGTATACATAAACGTGTACATGTATGTGTAGTGTGACCTAAGTGTAAGTAGAAGTAACAAGACGTACATGAAATCTTGCATGTTTATGAGACAGAAAAAAGACACCAGCAATCCTACCATCATGTAAAACAGTTTCAGGTTTCTGTATTACAGTCACCTGGCAGGATGGTAGTACCTCCCTGAGTGGTTGCTGTCTACCAACCTACATACAATTAATATATATATATATATATATATATATATATATATATATATATATATATATATATATATATATATATATATATATATATATATATACACCCCTCAGGGTTTTCTTCTATTTTCTTACTAGTTCTTGTTCTTATTTCCTCTTATCTCCATGGGAAAGTGGAACAGAATTCTTCCTCCGTAAGACATGTGTGTCGTAAGAGTCGACTAAATGCCGGGAGCAAGGGCTAGTAACCCCTTCTTCTATATACATTACTAAAGTTAAAAGAGAAACTTTTGTTTTTCTCTTGGGCCACCCGCCTTGGTGGGAAGCGCCGATTTGTTGAAAGAAGATATATATATATATATATATATATATATATATATATATATATATATATATATATATATATATATATATATATATATATATATATATATGTCGTGCCGAATAGGTAAAACTGGTTAACTAGCAAGAACTTTTATATATATATATATATATATATATATATATATATATATATATATATATATATATGTATATATTTATCAGGTTGGTCGCAAGGAAGGTATGGCGAGGTTCAGTGTTTGGATCAAGAGCCCCTTACCAGCATCAAGAAACCTCCTTGAGGTCCTGAAAAACACTGAGTGGTCCTGAGTGGCCCTGAGTGGCCCTGAGTGGTCCTGAGAGGGCCCTGAGTGCTGTGATTGCTATAATTTATATTTAATGCCAGCCTGGCCGAGGTGCCCTGGGAGGCTATAATGGGAATATGACCCAATATAATGACAGCCTGTTGTTTGTCTCTCTGTCTCTCACTGCTTGTTGTTTGTCTCTCTGTCTCTCACTGCTTGTTGTTTGTCTCTCTGTCTCTCACTGCTTGTTGTTTGTCTCTGTCTCTCACTGCTTGTTGTTTGTCTCTCTGTCTCTCACTGCTTGTTGTTTGTCTATGTCTCTCACTGCTTGTTGTTTGTCTCTCTGTCTCTACTGCTTGTTGTTTGTCTGTCTCACTGCTTGTTGTTTGTCTCTCTGTCTCTCACTGCTTGTTGTTTGTCTATGTCTCACTGCTTGTTGTTTGTCTCTCTGTCTCTCACTGCTTGTTGTTTGTCTCTGTCTCTCACTGCTTGTTGTTTGTCTCTCTGTCTCTCACTGCTTGTTGTTTGTCTCTGTCTCTCACTGCTTGTTGTTTGTCTCTGTCACTGCTTGTTTATCCGTTTTTCACTTCACTACTTGTTGTCTCTACCACCACACTCTCCTTTTCTCTCTCTCTCTCTCTCTCTCTCTCTCTCTCTCTCTCTCTCTCTCTCACAACATCAAGAAGCACTTACCATAGCTGCCCGGTCCAGTTTCTGTCGAGCTTGGGTATAAGCTGTGTCGATAGGCAGAAGCGTCTCCCCTGGTAGCTGGGGGTGGTAGCAAGTTAGTAGGAGCGGGTGGGTGGTGAAGTGGTGGTGGTGGGGGTAGTAGTGGTGGTGACGGGGTTAGTAGTGGTGGTGGCGGGGGTAGTAATGATGGTGCCCTGGGGGTAGTAGTGGTGGTGCGGGGTTAGTAGTGGTGGTGGCAGGGGGTAGTAGTGGTGGCGGGTAGTAGTGGTGGTGCGTGGAATGTTGGTGAGGGGTGAGGTAGGGTGGGGGGTATGGTGGGCGGGTTGGTGGGGTAGTGGGGGGTAATAGTGGTGTGGGGTGTGGGGTGGGGGCAGGGGGATAGTGGTGGTGTGAGGGGGTGAGTGTCGGGGGGGGTTGGGTGGGAAGGGGTGTAGAAGTTGGGTGGGGGGAGTATTTTTTTTGGGTTGTAATTTGTTGGATTCGATTGCCGGTGTTGTTGGGTGGGTGTGTGTGTGTGTGGGGGGTGTGTGTGTTGTGGGTGTTGGGGGTTTTGTGGGGTGTGGGTGTGTTGTGTTTGTGGTGTGTGTGTGTTGGGTGGGGGGGGTTTTGGGGGTATATGGGGTACTTTTGGGGGGAAAATTTTTGGGGGCAAGTGGGGGTTTGGGGTGTTGGGGGGTTTGTGTTTTTGGGGGTGGGAATGGGATTTTTTGGGGGATGGGGGTTTTAGGGATGTAATTGGGTTTTTTAAAGGATTTTTAAAGGTTTTATGAGGGAAATTTTTAAAAGTTTTGTTTTTTTTTAATTTTTTAGGAATATTGAATGGGTTTTAATTTGTTGTTGTTGTTGTTGTTGTTTTGTTGTTGTTGTTGTTGTTGTTGTTGTTGTTGTTGTTGTTGTTTTTTGGGGGTTTTTTGGGTTTGGGGTTTTTTTTTTTTTTGTATTTTTTTAAATTTTTTGTTGTTTTATTTTTATTTTTTTTTTATTTTTTTGGGTTTTATATTTATTTTTTTTTGGCATTTAAAATTTTATGTTTTGTTTGTGGGTTTTTTGTATGTATTGATGTTTTGTATGTTTATGTATGTATGAATGTATGTTTTAAAATTATATTTTATGTAATGATGTTTTATTATGTATGTTATGTATGTATGTATGATGTATGTATGTTATGTATGAATGTATGTATGTATGTATGATGTTTTGTATGATGTATATGATGTATGTATGATGTATATGTATGTATGTATGTATGTATGTATGTATGTATGTATGTATATGATGTATGATGATGATGATGTATGTATGTATGATGTATGATGTATGATGATGTATGTTGGTATGCATGTATGTATGTATGTATGTATGTATGTATGTATGTGTATGATGTATGTATGTTTAATGTTGTATGTATGTATGTATGTATGATGTATGTATGTATGTATTATGATGTATGTATATTATGTATTATGATAATTTTTAATGTATGAAATGACATGTATGATGTATGTATGTATGTATGTATGTATGTATGTATGATATGCTATGATAATGTATGTGTATGTATGATGTATGTATGTATGTATGCATGTATGTATGTATGTATGTATGTATGTATGTATGTATGTATGTTTTGTATGTATGCATGTATGTATGAATGAATGTATGTATGTATGTATGTGAGTGTGTTTATGCCTGTAAAACACGTACACACCAGCATGTGTACAACTGTCAGAGCGACACGTGTGCGTGAGTACAACCATAAAGGAGTATACACGTGTACATGTGCTTAACAAACACAAACAATTACACTCAAAAACAACAATCTACTTTAATCAAACAATAATATAGCAGACCCCTCATGACGTCCACGTTGTTAGTGACGTCACAACACAAGTCTCATGACGTTACGTTAACAGTGACGTCAGCAGACCATTAGTGTAAAGAGAGTTGAGAGGAGAAAAACAAGCAGAGAAGAACAACAAAAATATTGATAATAAAAGTGAAAGAGAAGAAGAAGAAAAAGAAGAAGATTTATGTTATAATAGTTCATCCCTTTGATGACCCTACTACTACTACTACTACTACTAAATACTACCACCACTACTACTACTACTATCCACCACTACTACTACAGGTTTTACAAAGGGCGTTCCTGTCTTACAGAAATTTTCTAACTTTTTCACTAAGGTGTTTGAGGAGGTGATCATGGTAATGAATATGATATTTTATATGGGTTCAGTAAGGCTTTCGATAGAGTTCACATCAGAGGCACTGAGGGAAACTTAAGGCACACGGAATAGGAGGGGAAAAAATTTTTCCTGGGTAGAGGGAAAGGTTGATAAATAAGGCAGCAGAGAGTTTGCATAGAATGGGGCACGTCTCAAGCGGTGTCCCACAGGGTCAATTTGGGCCCCTTGTTGTTTACAATTTACATAAACGACATAGATGAGGGAATAAATAGCAACATAACAAATTTGCTGATGACACCAAAATAGGCCGTCCCAAATTTATTCTAATGAGGACATTAGAGCACTCCCGGATGATTTGAATAGACTGATGCAGTGGTGGAGAAGTGGCAGATGCAGTTTTAAAGTAGACAAATGCAAGTTCTAAATGTTGGGCGGGCAATAACCATGCCACTATAAACTGAATAATTAGATCTTAATACTTGTGATTGCGAGAAGGATTTAGGAGTTCTGGTTAGCATAATCTGAAACCCAAAACAACAATGCATAAGGTTTCCAATAAAGCTAACAGAATCCTTGGCTTAATCGAAGTATAAATAATAGAAGTCCCCAGGTTTTCTTCAACTCTTTATCCTTGGTTAGGTCATTTAATTATGCTGCACAGTTCTGGTCCCGTATTACAAAATGGAAAAAAATTCCCTGGAAAACGTGGGGAGGATGAAAAAATTGGATCCATGATCAAAATTTTCCCCAAAAGGGGATAGACTGGGGCCCCTGAATCTGCACTCTCAAAAAAGGGGGCGTAGAATTGGGGTTTGGGATTAGGGGTTAAAGGGAAAAAAGCAAAAAAAAAGGGGGGATGTAAATAGCGGGGGGGGAAAATACCCAAACAAGACAGGCCCCCAAAAACGGGGGTTTTCCCCAAGTTAAAAAAAGTTCAGATTCAGGAAGGATATAAAAAAACCCCCGTTTTGGGAAAGGGGGGTTGGGATGCCCCGGAAAAAAACCCCCCAAAGTCCTCATAAAGGGGCCAAGGGTTTTTTGGGGAAATTTTTAAAAATAGGGATAAATACATGGGGGGGTTTTGTGGGGGGGAGTTGGACCTGCCCTCGGCTAATTTCCCTTAAAGGGGAGGGGGCCCTGTTACCTGGGTTTCCAGGTGGTGGGTTTAAAAGGGGGGAGTGATGGCCCCCCCCTTTTCAGGGGTCAGGGGGCCCCTGCAGTTTTCCTTTTTTTTTTAAATGTTTTAGACTATTTACCACCATACTCCCTATAACCCTACTCTCCCCCACCCCCATTTTCCTTCCCCCTTTTCTCTCTTTTTTATTCTCCCCCTTACCCCATTTATTCTGTCTTTTCCCCCTTCCATTTTTCCCCCCTCTCCCCCCAAAATCCCCCCCTTTCCTCCACTCCTCTCCCCTTTTCTCCCCCCTTTTTCCCCCCCCTTTCTCTCCATTCTTTTTCCTTTTATTTTCCCTTTTTTCCTTTTTTTTTCCAACCCCTTTTCTTCCCCCTTTACTCTCCCCCCATTCCCCCGGGGGTCCACCCCTTCACCCTCCCTTTTACCCCCTTCCCTTTTTCCCCTTTCCCCCATTTTCCCCCCCCTTTCCCAAAATTTTTTCCCATCCCCCCCCTCCCCCTTTTACAATTTTCCTACTACCCTTTATATAATGTTTTTGGATGGGAAACTTTTGTTGATGAGGGGAATTTTAAAATTTGGGAGGGGTCTATATTGTTGTAGTGAGGGGTTTTATAATTTGTTGGGGGAAACTATAATGTTGTTGGGGGGGGGAAAACTTTTAATTTTGTGGTGAGGGGTAACTATAATGTTGTTGGGAGGGGTTTTTTTTTGGGGGTTCCCTTTTATTTTGGTAATATTAACAGACGATGGGCTTTTTTTGGGGCTTTTTGGGGGCGTTGGTTGGGGGAACCGGGGGCCCCTTCCCCCTGTTTTGTCCCACGAGTCTGGGTGGTAATTTGAACACTAGGCCGCCTGGCGCTGAGGCATTAAAAAAGGGACCCCCACCCCGGGCGATCCCAGATAAAGGGGGGAGGGGTTTGGGAAAACACGGGGTGTTAGCCGTTATAAGTAAACCCTTTTAAAAAATATAATTTTTAAAGGGTGGGTTATAATGTTGTTGTGATGGGTAACTATAATTTTTGGGGGTGATGGGCATTGTTTTTATTTAACTATAATGTTGTGGTGATAGTTAAAATTTTTTGGATTTGTTTTTTAATGTTGTAGTGATTAACAAAAATTAATGTGGCAAACAATAATCAATTTTTAAACTTATTTCATGTATGTGTTTGTGTGTTTGTGTGTTTTGTGTGTGTGTGTGTGTGTGTGTGTGTGTGTGTGTGTGTGTGTGTGTGTGTGTGTGTGTGAGCACACACACAAAGGGAACCCGGTCATTGACACCACCAGACTCTCCAGCTATTCCAGCAAATTGTTTGTCAACTTTTCCCTACGAGAGAGATTGCCTGGTTCACCCCCCTTCAACCAGGAAATCGTCGGAGTTTTTTTGACAGTCACGAGGGAAACCCTTTTTGAACATTACGCCAACATGCTGGCCAAGACTCTCTGTATTGTTTTAAGTCCACACACACACATAAAACACAAAAACACACCCCCTTCGGAGTGGCACTTACTTCCAGGACTCTAGTCCTGGGGTTCCCCACCTCCAGCCCCACGTCAAGCCATAAAGACCACTAAAAAATTACTCATCTGGGATATAAACCCCCTTTACAAAAGCCCGCTTTTGGGTCCTCAAGCCCCAAGCACTCAAAGCCCTCCTGAACCCGCCATCTAACCCTTCCTAGGGCATCCCCTTTCCTCTCCTTCCCGACACGTCGCCAGCAGTGACGGTCTCTAATCCCCCTAAGTGTGAAGGAATTTTGAAGTTGATAATTGCAAGCCTATATTTAGATCCAATAATTATATAAAGAACCGTATTGGTGAGTCAAACCTTAGGGCATCCAAATTTTTAAATTAATGAAGGACAATTTAATTTTAACACGATATTTGGGGCGCAAGTCAACGATATGTCTCCCGCACTGTTGACAAAGCCGGGGAGGGAAGTGAGGTCAGTGATGCCACCACATGACTGTTGGTGGCACAACGAACACTTTATCAAAGCTGAGAGGATGAACACCTTTTATTAAAGCTAAAGGGCTAAACCTGAAATCGGATAAGGGCCTAAACCCTTTCCCAAAGCAAGGGCTGAACACCTTCTTCAAATAGGGCCCAACACCCCAAAAGCAAGGGGCCAACAACCTCTCAAAGCAAAGGGGGCAACCCCTTTCTAACCAGACTGGGGGTTCAACACCTTCATCAAGACTAAGGGGTTCCCAATACCTATCAAGACTAAGAGGTTCAATCCCTATCAAGACAAAGAGGTTCAATACCTATCAAGACTAAGGGTTCAATACCTATCAAGACTGGGGCTGAACACTAAAATGTCTTCTTCGCATCTTGTTTTTCCTGTAAAAAAAAGGCCCCCCTCTGAAAAACCCCAATAATGATAATTAAAACCCAAAATTTTTTAAAGGGGGTGGACTGGTAAGAGCGTAAAGTCTCTGATGCCCAAAAAAGCTCCAACTGTCGGTCATCATATGACTAAACCCGCGTCGGGAAACACTTGTTCTGTTTCCTAAAAAAACCTTACCTGACCTAACCTCTGCCCAAAAGAAGCCGCTACGTGGCAAACCCTTTTACGGAAAATGCTTTTGTGAGAAGAGAAGGTCAAATGACCGACTGTAAACAGTGTTATCTTTTCCCCCAGGGGTCTCTCCTGGGATTTTGGTTTTCCTCGAACATATGAAGGAAGGGCACCAGCAGGCCTACTGGCCCTTGGGGAAAAAAAAGAGATTTGGGCAGTTTAGGACATTTTTTAAAAGGGAAACTTTCCCCAGATTGATTTCTTCGCCCTAATACAGATGATTACCTGAATAAAGATATTCCTGATTTGGGTAATAGGTAATTACCTGAGGAGGTAATCATAATTCCTGTTTTTGGAGGTAATCAGTCCCAGCCTGAGGGTGAGGGACTGATTACCCCAAAACTCTTCAAGGGTGATGGAGTTCATCTCTTGACATGTCTACGCTGACCCTCTGTACTCGACTGAAAAAGCCTTTGGGAGGCGAAAGTTTTGGGAAAAAGATCCAACTGTTGCGCAGGTGTCTTATCATAGTCTTCATGTCTGAGCTTCAAGTCTTCAAGACTGGGCCTTCAAGCTCAGGGGTGGGGGGCTGATTACCCCATCTTTGAATATGTTCCAGTCTACCCCTTATGTCCTTGTATTGATAAAGCCACTGGATGGCAAATGTCTACAAAAAAGATGCCCAGATGCTGCAATGTGTCTAATTCTTGATCCCCTTTTTGTTTTTGACAATAAAGAACATACATATAGTAATAAGGTCTAGAATTAACAACATGTTAGGGAAAAAGGGACAAGAGCACTAAGGGCATTTTTTTTTTTTCAACTTTTGCCTCCAATTTTTGGCCATGTATTGTTTGTAACGGCAACAAAACTCCCGGAGGCGAAAGTTTCCACAATAAAAAGTTGCACTTTGTCCTTTTTCCCATATATAAATGATCGTCGGGCCTTGATTTTTACCTGTCAGTGTTTGCACATGACCCCCGGAAGACCGGGCCCTCAAATGACAACTGAATGACTCTTCAAAAGACCCCCCAAAACCCCTTTTAAGCCCCCGGAATGACAACTGGAATGACTCCTCAAAAGATCCCGGAATGAACCCTGGAATGACCTTTGCAATGACCCTGGAATGACTCCTGGAAACAAAGGAAACCCCCGAAGTCCCTGGAATGACTCCCCTTTCTCCCCGCAATGACCCGAATAATCCCGGAATTATCCTGGGAAAGACCCCGAATGACCCTTGGAATGACCCCCCAAATGATCCTTGGAATGACTCCCCAAATGACCCTGAAATTACCTCGATATTTAAAAATAACGATGCTTACTCCTTAATATTGCAAGGTGACCTGGTCTGGTGCCAAGAACACGCCGAGAAAGTGGCTGCTGGAATTTAAGCACATCGAACGCTAAGCAAATGACACGGAAGAGGAGCAAGTAGAACGGTAAGAACAAAACCGGGGGTAAAATATTCACAAAAATAAACAAGTACACGAAACAATGAAGTTCTAGAAGTTACATTACGCCCAACTTATCAAAGAAAGTTCTAAAAGTTAACATTACGCCCAACTTATCACCAGAAAGTTCTAAAAGTTAACTTACGCCCAACTTATCCCAGGAATTTATATCAACAGAACATCTTCAAGGGCATATGCCACGACCGCAGTATAAAGTGTAGGTATCTAGAACATGTCCTGAGCCCCGGCACCAGTGTGGAGCCCAAGCTAATAAAACACGAAATAAAATATGAAGGCATAAAGATTTGCGTCAAGGCTGATACCACAGTTGACTAACAAGCTATGATACGCTTGAAGACGGGATATAAAGAAAAAAACAGAGGCCATGATCACGGCTTAGGAAATACTCAACTAAATACACAAGAGGCAAAACGAACAGAAACGTAGAAACCTTTCAGAGCTTCAGGTTTTAAATTATAGTAATAGTGAATTTTTTTAATTAAAAAGAATCATAGTGAAAGCTTTAACTATAGAGATGATAGTGGAAGCTTAAACAAGTCAAAGTTTGAAGCAGATGTTTAGATCAATGTCAATCATTTAAATGTTAAGTGGTTTAGGTGAGCAAAACTAAGCCCTCACCCCCACCACATCCCCACACCCCACACGCACACACACACACAAAACCACACACACACACACACACACACACCTAAGATTAGCGTTCCGTTACCTTAACAAGGAATCGTTCAAGACACTGTACACCGTGTACGTCAGGCCCATACTAGAGTATGCAGCACCAGTCTGGAACCCACACCTGGTCAAGCACGTAAAGAAATTAGAAAAGTGCAAGGTTTGCGACAAGGTTAGTTCCACAACTCAGGGTCTGTCCTATGAAGAAAGGTTGGGGGAAATAGGACTAACAACACTGGAGGACAGAAGGGTTCGAGGAGACATGATAACGACATACAAAATCTGCGGGAATCGACAAGGTAGATAGTGACAGGATGTTCCAGAGGGGAAACACAGAAACAAGGGACACAACTGGAAGCTGAAGACTCAGATGAGTCAGAGGGATGTTAGGAAACAATTCTTTCAGCCAAGAGAGTTAGGAAGTGGAATGTTTAGCGAACGATATAGTGGAGCGGGGAAACCCTACATAGTTTTAAGACGAGGTTGATAAGCTCATGGAGCAGGAGACAGAGACCCAGTAGCGGACAGTGCAGAGGCGGGGCCAGGGCTGAGTCTCGACCCTGCAACCACAATTAGGTGAGTACAATTAGGTGAGTACACACACACACACACACACACACGACCAGAATGTGTGAGGGCTCAACATGAGATTCAAAAAGGTGTTCGAGGGGGCAGAAGGGCCTCCAGAAAGGAGGAGAGGTAGTTTACACCATCAGGTGTGGACACATACACACAACTGAGGAGGAAGTGAAGAGGCTACTAACGACCAGTACTTCAAAAGGGGATGGGACGGATAAAATTTCCATGGGTCCTGGGGAGGGAGCAGAGGAGCTATGTGTACCCTAACAACAATCTTCAACACATCTATCGAAACAGGACAACTACCTGAGATATGGAAGATACAAATGTAGTCCCAATTTTTAAAAAAGAGACAGGCACGTGCACTAAACTACAGACCAGTGTCACTGACATGTATAGTAAGCAAGGTCATGGAGAGATTATCAGGAGAAGGTGGTGGGCACCTGGAAAGGAATGAGCTTATCAACGACGGCCAACACGGTTTCAAGCGGGAAATCCTGTGTCACAAACCTACTGGAGTTCTATGACAGGGTGACGCGTAATACGGAGAGAGAGGTGGGTAGATTGCATTTTCTTGGACTGTAAGAAGGCGTTTGACACAGTTCCACCAAGAGATTAGTGCAGAAGCTGGAGGACCAGGCAGGGATAACAGGGGAAAGGGACTACAATGGATCAGGGAATACTCTCAGGAAGACAGCAACTAGTCATGGTACGTGGCGAGGTGTCAAGTGTTCGCCGGGGACGAGTGGGGTTCCACGGGGTCAGTTCCCAGGACCGGTGCTGTTTCTGGTATTTTTGAACGACATGACGGAAGGAATAGACTCGAGTGTCCCTGTTTGCAGATGATGTGAAGTTGATGAGAAAATTCAATCGGACGAGGAACAGGCAGAACTAAAAGGGATCTGGACAGGCTGCAAGCCTGGTCCAGAATTGGCTCCTGAAGTTCAACCCCACCAAGTGCAAAGTCATGAAGATTGGGGAAGGGCAAAGAAGACCGCAGACGGAGTACAGTCTAGGGGACAGAGACTACAAACCTCAATCAAGGAAAAAATCTTGGGGTGAGTATAACACCAGGCACATCTCCTGAGGCGCACATCAACCAAATAAATGCTGCAGCATTCGGGCGCCTAGCAAACCTAAGAACAGCATTCCGACATCTTAATAAGGAATCGTTCAGGACCCTGTACACTGTGTACGTTAGGCCCATATTGGAGTATGCAGCACCAGTTTGGAACCCACACCTAGCCAAGCATGTAAAGAAACTAGAGAAAGTGCAAAGGTTTGCAACAAGACTAGTCCGGAGCTAAGGGTATGTACTACGAGGAGAGGTTAAGGAAATCGACCTGACGACACTGGAGGACAAAAGAAATAGGGGACATGATAACGACATATAAAATACTGAGAGGAATTGACAAAGTGGACAGAGACAGAATGTTCCAGAGATGGGACACAGCAACACAGGGGACACAGTTGGAAGTTGAAGACTCGGATGAATCACAGAGATGTTAGGAAGTATTTCTTCAGTCACAGAGTGGTCGGGAAGTGGAATAGTTTAGGAAGCGATGTAGTGGAGTTAGGTTCCATACACAGCTTTAAGAAGAGGTATGATAAAGCTCATGGCGCAGGGGGAGTGACCCAGTAGCGGCCAGTGAAGAGGCGGGGCCAGGAGCAATGAAACGCCCCCGCAACCACAACTAGATGAGTACAACTAGGGGAGTACACACATACACACACACACTACACTACACTAAATAAAACCCCTACACCACACTACACTACACTCACACACCACACTACACTCACCACCCCAATACACACACTAAAACACACACACTACACACTCACCACCCACTCACTCACCACTCACCACACTCACTACACTCACTCAAAACACTCCACTACACTCACTCACACCACACTACCCTCACACATTCCCCACCTTTACCCCCACCTTTCCACTACACCCACTACACTACACTCACAACCACCTCCCCTCCTACCTCACCCCACCATCACCCCTCCTCCCCACTCCTCCTCCCACTCCCCACTCCTTTCCCCCTCACCTCCCCACTCCTAACCACATACCCCACCCTCCCCTCCCCTCATACCACCCCCCTACCCCCTCACCCCCTCCCCCCACCTCCCTCCTCCCCCCCTCCCCTCCTCCCCCCCACTCAATACCCACCTCCTCACCCCCCCCTCCACCTCCTCCCCACTCACCAACCCCCTCCCCACTACACCAAAACTACACTACACTACACACACTACTCACCATGACTTGGGCGAGCTTCTTAACCCTGGGGGGGCTTGTCTAGGTCTTTCAGTGTGACGACGTCTATTTGATTCTCTGAAGCAGGTGATAAAAATTTTCTCTTGGT
>WNWK01029250.1:0-24591 GCA_009830355.1 Cherax destructor | reverse complement strand
CCTTTATTTTTGTAAGATCTGTTGGTCAAAAAAACTTGTTTGGCTTTTTGGGGACTCTCAGGAACGTAACCCTATTTTTCCCATTAGTTCTTTTAATTATTTAACACGAAATTATCTAACACGACTTTTTCAGGAACGTAACTATTGTGCTAAATGACGTTCTACTGTATTCAACAAGATAGTCATCCCTCGGTTAACGATGCTGTCAGTTAACGATATTTTTGGTTAACGATATTTATGACGTAAAAAAAATGATTGCGGTTAACGATGTTTGCTTCGGTTAACGACATTCGTACCAGACGTGTCCGCGTGGCGCCCAGCTGAGTGCGCACTCCAGGGAGCGTCAAGTGTGCTATTGTTTACAAGCGAGAGCGACCACCCACCCACACCCACGCATTCATACCAGTATGTCATTATTCCACTGTTTTTAGTGCTTGCAACTGCTAAATAAGCTACCATGGGTCCAAAGAAAGCTCCTAGTGCCAGCCCTGTGATAAAGAGTGTAGCATTAATAATAATATTTTTTTATTTGGACATGATACAAAGAATTACATTTGGTTATTGAGATTACATGAGGTGTACATGCCAAAAGCCCCTAGTATGCAGGGCATTTTGGGCAGACTTAAAATTAACTTAAAACTAAATTGTAAGAATTTTTGTAGATAGTATACAATGAGTAAAGGTGAGTATTTAAGCTATGAAATTTGAACATAGTTTAGACATGACATTTTTTAAACAGTTTTGTACTTTTGTCTTTATTATAAAATTAATTAAATCAGATTAAACAAATTAAAGCAATAATAATAATAAAATAATAAAAAGTTATGGTTGATAATTTATAAAATAAGTAAAGTTGCATATCTAAGTTATAAAGTTTGAATATAAGTTGAACATATCAATTAATTGTAGCAATTTATTGTAGCAATGCAACTAATTGAGTGAGATAACAATTTAAAACAATTGCATTGCAGTTAGTTTACGTGGTCATTATAATGTAAGTGTTGTGGAAATAATTAGCTAAGTATGTATTATTCATAACAGGTTTTACATTCATTCATTCGTTCATTCATACATTACATTCAATTCATGCAGGGAGTGTAGCATTCATGCAGGGAGTGTAGCATTCATGCAGGGAGTGTAGCATTCATGCAGGGAGTGTAGCATTCATGCAGGGAGTGTAGCATTCATGCAGGTAGCATTCAGGGTGTAGCATTCATGCAGGGAGTGTAGCATTCATGCAGGAGTGTAGCATTCATGCAGGGAGTGTAGCATTCATGCAGGAGTGTAGCATTCATGCAGGGAGTGTAGCATTCATGCAGGGAGTGTAGCATTCATGCAGGGAGTGTAGCATCATGCAGGGAGTGTAGCATTCATGCAGGAGTGAGCATCCATGCAGGGAGTGTAGCATTCATGCAGGGAGTGTAGCATTCATGCAGGAGTGAGCATTCATGCAGGGAGTGAGCATTCATGCAGGGTGTAGCATTCATGCAGGGGGTGTAGCATTCATGCAGGGGTGTAGCATTCATGCAGGGGTGAGCATTCATGCAGGGGGTAGCATTCATGCAGGGGTGTAGCATTCCATGCAGGGGTGAGCATTCATGCAGGGGTGCTAGCATTCCATGCAGGGGTGTAGCATTCATGCAGGGGTGCAGGCAGCATCTCATGCAGGGGTGAGCATCCATGCAGGGGTGCAGCATCCATGCAGGGGTGCAGCATTCATGCAGGGGGTGAGCATTCATGCAGGTGAGCATCCATGCAGGGGGTGAGCATTCAAGTGGATCATGCAGGGTGCAGCATTCCATGCAGGGTGTAGCATTCATGCAGGGGGCAGCATTCATGCAGGGGTGAGCATTCATGCAGGGAGTGTAGCATTCATGCAGGGAGTGTAGCATTCATGCAGGGAGTGTAGCATTCATGCAGGGAGTGTAGCATTCATGCAGGGGTGTAGCATTCATGCAGGGGTGTAGCATTCATGCAGGGGTGTAGCATTCATGCAGGGTGCAGCATCCATGCAGGGGTGTAGCATTCATGCAGGGGTGAGCTTTCATGCAGGGGTGTAGCATTCATGCAGGGGTGTAGCATCCATGCAGGGGTGAGCATCATGCAGGGGGTGAGCATTCATGCAGGGGTGTAGCATTCATGCAGGGGTGAGCATTCATGCAGGGGTGTAGCATTCATGCAGGGGTGTAGCATCTCATGCAGGGGTGTAGCATTCATGCAGGGGGTGAGCATTCCATGCAGGGGTGAGCATCTGCAGTGGCATTCAGGGTGTAGCATTCATGCAGGGGTGTAGCATTCATGCAGGGGTGTAGCATTCATGCAGGGGGTGTAGCATTCATGCAGGGGTGAGCATTCATGCAGGGGGTGAGCATTCATGCAGGGTGAGCATTCATGCAGGGGTGTAGCATTCATGCAGGTGTGAGCATCTCATGCAGGGGGTGTAGCATCCATGCAGGGGGTGAGCATTCATGCAGGGGTGAGCATTCATGCAGGGGTGAGCATTCATGCAGGGGTGAGCATTCATGCAGGGGTGTAGCATCATGCAGGGGGTGAGCATTCATGCAGGGGTGTAGCATCCCATGCAGGGGGTGTAGCATTCATGCAGGGGTGTAGCATTCATGCAGGGGGTGTAGCATCATGCAGGGGTGAGCATTCATGCAGGGGGTAGCATTCATGCAGGGGGTGTAGCATTCATGCAGGGGTGCAGCATCATGCAGGGGGTGAGCATTCATGCAGGTGGCATCATAGGGTAGCATTCATGCAGGGGTGTAGCATCTCATGCAGGGGTGTAGCATTCATGCAGGGGGTAGCATTCATGCAGGGGGTGTAGCATTCATGCAGGGGGTCAGTAGCATTCATGCAGGGGTGCAGCATTCATGCAGGGAGTGTAGCATCTCATGCAGGGTAGCATTCATGCAGGGGTGTAGCATTCATGCAGGGGGTGTAGCTTTCATGCAGGGGGTGCAGCATTCATGCAGGGGTGTAGCATTCATGCAGGGGGTGTAGCATTCATGCAGGGGGGTGTAGCATTCATGCAGGGGGGTGCAGCATTCATGCAGGGGGGTGTAGCATTCATGCAGGGGGGCGTAGCATTCATGCAGGGGGGAGCATTCATGCAGGGGGGCGTAGCATTCATGCAGGGGGCGTAGCATTCATGCAGGGGGCGTAGCATTAAAAGAAAAAGGCCAGTAACCCCCAGAAAAGAACTTGCCACCTGCAGTGTTAATGGAAGGGGATTCCCCTTCCAAACACTAGCATACTATACTCCATCCTCTCCCATCCTCCACACATCAACAACTCTTCAATAGATGTAAGTGACATGTTATTGTACTATATTTACATGTGTATTTATTTATTGTTCATTAAATTGTGTATTATTTAATGTCAAAAAGTTCTAAAAAATATTTTATTTTACTACTTTTGAAAGTCTTGGACGGATTAATTTTATTTCCATTATTTCTTATGGGGAAAATTGATTCGGTTAACGATTGTTTCGGTTAAAGATATGCCCTCTCTGACGGATTAATATCGTTAACCGAGGTATGACTGTAATTGTATAATATAATGACAATGTCGCAAGAAGTAAATACAGTGGACCCTCGCTATTCGAACACTCCAAAACTCGCC
This sequence comes from Cherax destructor, assembly GCA_009830355.1. NCBI lineage: Eukaryota > Metazoa > Arthropoda > Malacostraca > Decapoda > Parastacidae > Cherax > Cherax destructor. The sequence continues at coordinate 20,964 of WNWK01029250.1, read as the reverse complement.
CTTTTATGTAAGTTTATTATTGTAAGTGCTTTTGAGTGTATTTTTGGGGGTCTGAAATGGACTAATCTAATTTACATCATTCCTTATGGGAATAAATTCGTTAGGTAACAGCACTTGAACAGCATTCTGGAATGAAGAATGTTCGAGTAGCGAGGGTCCACTGTAGTCATTAAAACGGCATATTTATACATGCTTGGTATCTTCAGTAAAACTTGCAATATTTTACAAAGGATTTTAATGTATCTGTGGTTGAAGAGCTGCAATGTAGATGGCAGTGATTCTAAGTAATAGAAAGATCAAATACCATTTATATATCAGTAATAAGATTCAATTATACCTTTTGAAGTTCTGAGTAATTTCCAGTACAATGCAGTTAAACATATACTGCATTTACTGCCCCAAGGGATAACTTATGTACACAAGAAGCATCAATAGAAAACTGATAATAAAATGCCAATCTTGCCTGATTTCCTACCTTTCCCCATTCTTCTGGAGGCTGTATGACCCTGACCCTTACAGGGTTAGTTTTTTCCAACTAATATTATCTTTGCCAGTCTAAACAGTTAGCGATATTATAGAAAAAGTGGAACTATAAGTGCTAAGAGGCAGTTTCTCTGTAGCTTCTACTCAGGTTAAGTCAAACACTTGAGTAATTACGTACATGTTTTTATCTTGAATTTCTATTCATTGGGTTGCAGGTCTCCTGGAAGAATGTTAGCACTGAGTTAATTGTATTGAATGTCTGGTATATATATGGTAGTAGATGAAGTAGGGAGTATGAATGCAATGTATATTTAGTAAATTTAAACTATTGAAAAGTGGGGAAGTTGGTGTTGTTTGGAACCTATAATAATAATAATTTTTATTGTGACATGATACAAAGATGTACATAGTTCTAGATATAAATGGGGTGTACATGCCAAAAGCCACTAATATGCAGAGCATTGTGGATATTCTTAAGATTAATTAATAGTAGACTAAATGGTAAAAATTATAGTAGACAATTTATTTTGAACATAAGTTGAACGTAATACAATTTATTAAATCAGATCAAACAAATTAAAACAATTACAGTGGTACCCCGACTTACGATATTTTTTCATTCCAGAATGCTGTTCAAGTGCCATTACCAAACGAATTTATCTCCATAAGAAATGATGTAAAATAGACTAGTCCTGTTAGACCCCCAAAATTACACTTACAAAAACATTTAAAAAAATAAACTTACATAAAAGGGTGAGTTTGGGGACCATCGTAAGTCGGGGTACCACTATAATTGTATTGCCATAACAGTTTATATGGTCATTAGATGAGTTACAAAGAGTACAAGGGAATGGATTATTTTATTTGGTAATGCTATAGAAACAAAGTTGGCTAAGTATGCATTATTTATAATAGGTTTATACATTTAAGTGATTGATTAACTTTGTAGGTAATGTTAAATACAGTGGTACCCCGACTTACGATGGTCCCCAAACACACCCTTTTATGTAAGTTGATTTTTTTAAATGCTTTTGTAAGTGTAATTTTGGGGGTCTAAAAGGACTAGTCTATTTTACATCATTTCTTATGGAGATAAATTCGTTTGGTAATGGCACTTGAACAGCATTCTGGAATGAAAAAATATCGTAAGTCGGGGTACCACTGTATTGTGTATGATAGGGAAAATTCTAATATCAGATTTTTGTTGAATTACATTAACTTCATAGATACCATTGGCTGTTATAGATCCCCATGCACAGTAAATACCACACATAGTATGGATAGAGTAGAGAGTAGTACATACTAATTTTTTTTTTTTGAAAGACTGCCTATTTTTATATAAATTTTAAGTGTTGGATGCGATTACTGAATTTGTCTTTCAACGCATGGTGTTATTTGCCTTCATTGTTGAATTTCTTAATTTTAGCTTTATTCCCAAACACTATATAGCCTTTATCAATATTGAGTGTTCAATTTGTTGGTTGTCATTCAAGTGGATGTTTATATGCTTGTCATAACCAGTGTTGTTGACAACCTAATCTATATTTGGGATGACGAAAGTTGTCAGCTTTGAACAACTGGAACTGGTTTAAGCTCCTGGAAAACATTAGGTAGGTCATTCATAAATAAGAGCTTAGAATACTGCTGTACAGCACCCCTATGTTAGGTAGTGTTGAAATATTGTCATTAATAGTCACAGGTCAGTTTATCATTATGGTAGGACTTTACAAATGCGAGAGCAAGGCCTCTGATTTCATAATTTTCTATTTTAAGCAGCAGGATGTTTATTTTATGAATAGCTTCTCTTAGATCAATGAAAAAGCTGATTAAATAGGAATCTTTTAGAGGTGCATATAGTCATTTGTACTTTTCCATTATTCATTCTTTTTCTTAGTCAGCCATCAAACTTGGAAGGGTAAAAACTAACATGTTAGTTATGAATGCATTCTTTTTTAAGATAATGGCAAGTTAGGAATTGGCTTGTAGTTATAACTTCGTTGGGTTTTCCCTTTTGTAGATTGGCATAACACCTACTAGGTTAAATATATTTGGGAAAGTCGTGGTTTTTATACATCTGGTGACTCATGCTGCAATGATAGGTGATAGTACACAAGCAGCTTTCTTATACCTAAATGGTGGTATAATGACTTTTTCCTGCTGTTTTGCAGTAAATTTGTTATTGAAGCTACCTATCTACAATTAGTAGGGGCTTCTACATTCAACAGGCTTGTGTGAGTGCATTGAATCAGAGTGAATAGAGATGAGTGTTTTTTATGACTGCTGTTGGAGTATGAGCAAGGTAACATGAAGGGATTCAGGGAAACTGGTTAGATGGACCGGAGTCTTGGAGATGGATAATGCGATGCCTGCATTCTGAAGGAGGGGCGAGGATGTTGTAGTTTGGAGGGTCATCTGGGCTGTGATGTCAACACGCTTCTGGTAAAACAGTAATTAAGTGACTGGCAGAATTTCTTTTTTGCACCCTATCTTTGGGGGCGACAGCTTGTGTTAAAAAAAACATATATATAGATTCTCCTAATTTTAGAATAGTTTTTTAACACTGGCTGTCTCCCAGCTGGGCTGGATAAAAACTTTCCACCATTCATATAATAGTTGTTTTGCCAGAGGTACTAAAACAATAAAATTCAAATAACCCTCAGAACTGCAACATCCCTATCCCTCCTTCAAAGTGTAGGCATTGTACCTTCCATCTTCAGGTCTCAAGTCAGTCTTTATACAGTACCAACTAAATAATAAAACCTCTGTATTTCCCACAGCTGAATAGCCTCGATAGTTTAGGCATTTACTGGAATCCGAATGCCGAGCTGCTGTCAGAGTTAAACCAGTCTAAGGAGAAGACAGTCCAGTGCCTCACCAGTCTTGTAGCTGCACAAGAACATCTACCTCAGGGAATGAAATACAGTGAGTCTCTTCTTCTTTCTTTCAACACGTTGGCCGTTTCCCACCGAAACGGGGTGGCCCAAAAGGAAAAACGAAAGTTTCTCCTTTTACATTTAGTAATATATACAGGAGAAGGGGTTACTAGCCCCTTGCTCCCGGCATTTTAGTCGCCTCTTAAGACACGCATGGCCAGTGAGTCTCTTATATTGACTTAATTGTTTAAATTTCATGAGTGTAATTGTTTACTTTCATGTGTTGAATAGCTTGATGTTGGTGCTATTTTACAGACAGTATTTGTCTTAAGCTGTATACATTTCATAACAAATGGCTTGATTACAAACTTGCTTTCTGGTAATTGTTGATGGTTGTCTAAAGTAAGATAGTGTAGCACAGGGCTACTCAATTGGTGGCCCGCAGTCCGAATCCAGACCTGAGTGTTCTAGTTGGACCGCAGGCTTCAGGAGAAAGCTTAGTTAAATAACAGCTGGAGTGATAACGCACAAAATGAGGGCCATGGGCATTACAGGGAAGGTAGGCAGATGGATTTTCGGGTTCCTAACACACACAACACAAAGTAGTAGTAAACAGAGCAAGATCCAGCATCAGCGAGGTCAAAAGCTCAGTGCCCCAAGGCACTGTCCTGGCACCTCTGCTGTTTCTCATCCTCATAGCAGACATAGATAAAAACAACTGGCACACTTTTGTATCATTTGCAGATGACACTAAAATAAGCATGAAAGTCACTACGGTAGAGGAAACTGAAAAATTACGGGAAGACATAAGCAGAGTTTTCCAGTGGGCAGTGGAGAACAACATGACATTCAATGGTAATAAGTTCCAGCTGCTTAGGTATGGAAAGAACGAAGAACTCAAAAGAAACACTATATATAAAACTCAAGAGGGTCACCAAATAGAACGAAAGGAACACGTAAAAGACCTGGGAATTATTATGTCAGCCGACCTTTCTTTTAAAGACCATAACAAGACGAAGATCATGACAGCCAGGAAGATGACGTGGTGGGTATTGAGAACTTTCAAAACAAAGGAAATAATGCCGATGATGACACTCTTCAAATTGCTAGTGCTCCCTCATTTAGAATTACATGTACAGTGGACCCACTGTACATGTATGTTCTTTTGTAAGTGTATTTTTGGGGGTCTAAAAGGACTAATCTAATTTACATTATTCCTTATGGGAACAAATTCGTTCGGTAACGGCACTTGAACAGCATTCTGGAACGAAATAATGACGTAATCCGGGGGTCCACTGTATATACAATATTTTAAGATGTTTTCACGTGTTTTATGATTGTTCATGGTTCAATAGGTTAAGGAAGCAGTATTGTTAGGTTAAATAAATGGTATTATATTTCCCTACAATACATTTGCGCACCAAACATTTGCGAATTTTCAACATTTGCGAGGTTCTTTATCCCCTAATCCTCGTGAATGTGGAGGGCCTCCTGTATTAGAATGTGGGGCAGAAGTTTGTGGCTATAGGAGGGTGGGTGCAGGAGGAAAGAGGAATGATTGGTGGAATGATGAGGTAAAGGGTGTGATAAAAGAGAAAAAAGTAGCTTATGAGAGGTTTTTACAAAGCAGAAGTGATATAAGAAGAGCAGAATACAGTGGTCCCTCGGTTTTTGTGCATCTCCAAACTCAAACATTTATGTAAGTGTATTTTCGTAAGTGCTGTTGCAAGTGTATTTTTGGGGGTCTGAAATAGACTAACCTACATGACATTATTTCTTAAGGAAGTAAATTAGTTCGGTAATGGCACTTGAGCAGCATTCTGTAACGAATTTTCGGCGAAAACCGAGGGACCACTGTATATGGAGAGTAAAAGAAAGGTGAAGAGAGCGGTCAGTGAGTGCAGAAGGAGAGCAAATGGAAGAGGGGAAGGGGCACTGTCAAGAAATTTTGCTGAAAATAAGAGAAAGTTTTGGAGTGAGATAAACAAGTTAGGAGAGCCTAGGGAATGAATGGATTTGTCAGTTAACAGAGTAGGAGAGTTAGTAGATGGGGAGCTTGAGGTATTGGGTAGATTGTGGGAATATTTTGAAGAACTTTTAAATGTTGATGAAGGAAGGGAGGCAGTAATTTCATGCACTGGCTAGGGAGGTATAACATCTTTTAGGAGTGAAGAAGAGCAGGATGTGAGTGTGGGGCATTACGTAGAATGAAAAGGGGTAAAGCAGCTGGAACTGACGGGATCATGGCAATTGTTAAAAGCCGGGGAGGATATAGTGTTGGCGTGGTTGGTGTTTTTGTTTAATAAATGTATGAAGGAGGGGAAGGTACCTAGGAATTGGCAGTGTGTGCATAGTTCCTTTATATAAAGGGGAGGGGGACAAAAGAGATTATAAAAATTATGGGGGAATAAGTTTACTGAGTATACCAGGTAAAGTGTGTGGTAGGGTTATTATTGAAAGAATTAGAGGCAAGACAGAGTAGGATTGCAGATGAGGAAGGCTTTAGAGCGGGTAGGGGATGTGTAGATCAAGTGTTTACATTGATGCATATATGTGAACAGTATTTAGATAAAGGTAGGGAAGTTTTCATTGCATTTATGGATTTAGAAAAGGCATATGATAGTGAATAGGGGAGCAATGTGGCAAATGTTACAAGTGTATGGAACAGGTAGTATTTACTAAATGCTATAAAGTTCTTATGAGGATAGTGAGGCTAAGGTTGGGGTGTGTAGGAGAGAGAGGGAGATTATTTCCCGGTAAAAGTAGGTCTTAGACAGGGATGTGTAATGTCGCCATGGTTGTTTAATATATTTATAGATTGGAGGTAGTAGGTTGGTAGACAGCCACCACCCAAGGGAGGTACTACCATCCTGCCAGGTGACTGAAACAGAAACCTGAAACTGTTTTACATGATGGTAAGATTGCTGGTGTCTTTTTTCTGTCTCATAAACATGCTGGATAACAGGTATATCTAGCTACTTCTACTTACACTTTAGGTCACACTACACAGGCATGCACATGCATATATATACAGTGGTACCCCGGTTTACGATGGTCCCCAAACTCACCCTTTTATGTAAGTTTATTTTTTTAAATGCTTTTGTAAGTGTAATTTTGGGGGTCTAAAAGGACTAGTCTATTTTACAACTTTTCTTAAGGAGATAAATTCGTTTGGTAATGGCACTTGAACAGCATTCTGGAATGAAAAAATATCGTAAACCGGGGTACCACTGTACATACACACATCTGGGGAAAAATAAATGGGATTAGGTCAGGGGTTTCAAATAGTTAGAGCTAAAGAAGGAGTGGCAATAATGTTGAATAATCAGTTATGGCAGGTAAAGAAGGAATATAAATGTATAAATTCAAGGATTATGTGGAGTAAAATATAGGTTGGATGTGAAAAGTGGGTTATAGTAAGTGTTTATGCACCTGGAGAAGAGAGAAGTGTAGAGGAGAGAGAGAGATTTTGGGAAATGTTGAGTGAGTGTGTGGGGAGTTTTGAACCAAGTGAGAGAATAATTGTGGTTGGGGATCTTAATGCTAAAGTGGGTAAAATGTTGTGGAGGGAGTAGTAGGTAAATTTGGGGTGCCAGGGGTAAATGTAAATGGGGAACCATTAATTGAGCTATGTGTAGAAAGAGGTTTGGTAATAAGTAATACATATTTTATGAAAAAGAGGATAAATAAATATACAAGGTATGATATAGCACGTAAGGAAAGTAGTTTGTTGGATTATGTATTGGTGGATAAAAGGTTGATGGGTAGGCTTCAGGATGTACATGTTTATAGAGGGGCAACAGATATATCAGATCATTATTTGGTTGTAGCTACAGTTAGAGTAAAAGGTAGATGGGACAAAAAGAAAATGGCAACATTAAGTAAGAAAGAGGTAAAAGTGTATAAACTAAGGGAGGAGGAAGTTAGGGTGAGATATAAGCAACTGATGGAGGACAGATGGGCTAGTGAGAGTATAGGCAATGGGGTAGAAGAGGTATGGGGTAAGTTTAAGAATACAGTGTTAGTGTTCAGCAGAAGTTTGTGGTTACAGGCGTGTGGGTGCGGGAGGGGAGCAGAGCGATTGGTGGAATGATGTAAAGAGAGTAGTAAGGGAGAAAATGATAGCATATGAGAGGTTTTTACAAAGTAGAAGTGATGCAAGGAGGGAAGAGTATATGGAGAGAAAAAGAGAGGTTAAGAGAGTGGTGAAGTAATGTAAAGAGAGCAAATGAGAGAGTGGGTGAGATGTTATCAACAAATTTTGTTGAAAATAAGAAAAAGTTTTGGAGCGAGATTAATAAGTTGAGGAAGCCTAGGGAACAAATGGATTTGACAGTTAAAAATAGGAGAGGAGAGTTATTAAATGGAGAGTTAGAGGTATCGGGAAGATGGAGGGAATATTTTGAGTTGTTAAATATTGATGAAGACAAAGAAGCTGTGATTTTGTGTATAGGGCAAGGAGGAATAACATCTTGTAGGAGTGTGGAAGAGCCAGTTGTGAGTGTGGGGGAAGTTTGTGAGGCAGTGGGTAGAATGAAAGGGGGTAAGGCAGCTGGGATTGATGGGATAAAGATAGAAATTTTAAAAGCAGGTGGGGATATAGTTTTGGAGTGGTTGGTGCTATTATTTAATAAATGTATGGAAGAGGGTAAGGTACCTAGTGATTGGCAGAGAGCATGTATTGTTCCTTTGTATAAAGGCAAAGGGGACAAAAGAGAGTGCAAAAATTATAGGGGAATAAGTCTGTTGAGTGTACCTGGTAAAGTGTATGGTAGTTATTATTGAAAGAATTAAGAGTAAGACAGGAAGCAGGATAGCAGATGAACAAGGGGGCTTTAGGAAAGGTAGGGGGTGTGTAGACCAAGTATTTACAGTGAAACATATAGGTGAACAGTATTTGGATAAGGGTAAAGAGGTTTTTGTGGCATTTATGGATTTGGAAAAGGCGTATGATAGGGTGGATAAGGGGGCAATGTGGCAGATGTTGCAGGTGTATGGACTAGGAGGTAGGTTACTGAAAGAAGTGAAGAGTTTTTATGAGGATAGTGAGGCTCAGGTTAGTGTGTGTAGGAGGGAGGGGGACTATTTCCCAGTAAAAGTGGGCCTTAGATAAGGATGTGTGATGTCACCGTGGTTGTTCAATATATTTATAGATGGGGTTGTAAGAGAAGTGAATGCGAGGGTCTTGGCAAGAGGTGTGGGGTTAAAAGATAAAGAATCAAATACAAAGTGGGAGTTGTCACAGTTGCTTTTTGCTGATGACACTGTGCTTTTGGGAGATTCTGAAGAGAAGTTGCAGAGGTTGGTGGATGAATTTGGTAGGGTGTGAAAAAGAAGAAAATTGAAGGTGAATATAGGAAAGAGTAAGGTGATGATGATAACAAAAAGATTAGGTGACGAAAGATTGGATATCAGATTGGAGGGAGAGAGTATGGAGGAGGTGAATGTATTCAGATATTTATGAGTGGACATGTTAGCAGATGGGTCTATGAAGGATGAGGTGAATCATAGAATTGATGAGGGGAAAAGGGTTAGTGGAGCACTTCGGAGTCTGTGGAGACAAAGAACTTTGTCCATGGAAGTAAAGAAGGGAATGTATGAGAGTATAGTTATACCAACACTCTTATATGGGTGTTGAAGCATGGGTGATGAATGTTGCAACGAGGAGAAGGCTGGAGGCAGTGGAAAAGTCATGTCTGAGGTCAATGTGTGGTGTGAATATAATGCAGAGAATTCAGAGTTTGGAAATTAGGAGGAGGTGCGGGATTACCAAAACTATTATCCAGAGAGCTGAGGAGGGGTTGAGAGGTAGTTCGTTCGGACATGTAGAGAGAATGGAACGAGACAGAATGACTTAGTCTATAAATCTGTAGTGGAGGGAAGGCGGGGTAGGGGGTCGGCCTAGGAAAGGTTGGAGGGAGGGGATAAAGGAGGTTTTGTGTGCTAGGGGCTTGGACTTCTAGCAAGCATGTTTGAGCGTATTTGATAGGAGTGAATGGAGACAAATGGTTTTTAGTACTTGACGTGCTGTTGGAGTGTGAGCAAAGTAACATTTATGAAGGGATTCAGGGAAACCGGCAGGCCGGACTTGAGTCCTGGAGATGGGAAGTACAGTGTCTGCACTCTGAAGGAGGGGTGTAAATGTTGCAGTTTTATAACTGTAGTGTAAAGCACCCCTCTGGCAAGACAGTGATGGAGTGAATGATGATGAAAGTTTTTCTTTTTCGGGCCACCCTGCCTTGGTGGGAATCGGCCGATGTGTTAATAAAAAAAAAAAACTGGGTTGTAAAAGAAGTAAATGCTAGGGTGATGGGGAGAGGGGTATCATTAAATTATGGGGAATCGTATACAAAATGGGAGTTGACAGTTACTTTTTGCTGGTAATACTGTGCTTTTGGGAGATTCTAAAGAAAAGTTGTAAAGGTTAGTGGACGAGTTTAGGAGGGAGTGTAAAAGTAGAAAGTTGAAAGTGAACATAAATAAGAGTAAGATGATGAGGGTATCAAACGAATTAAATAAAGAAAAATTGGATATCACATTGGAGAGAGGGAATATGGAAGAAGTGAAGGTTTTCAGATATTTGAGAGTTGACTTGTTAGGAGATGAGTTTATGAAGGATGAGGTTAACCATAGAATTAATGAAGGAAAAAGATAATTGGTGCATTGAGGTATCTGTGGAGACAAAAAAAACATTATCCATGGAGGCAAAGAAGGGAATGTACGAAAGTATAGTGGTACCAACACTTTATATGAGTGAAGTTTGGGTTGTAAACGCTGCAGCGAGGAGGCGGCTTCAGACAGTGGAGATCTCCTGTCTAAGGGCAATGTGTGGTGTAAATATTATGCAGAGAATTTGGAATGTGAAAATTAGGAGGTGGTGTGGAGTTACTTAAAGTATTAGTCAGAGGGCTGAAGAGGGGTTGTTGAGGTAGTTTGGTTATTTAGAGAGAATGGAACAAAGAATGACTTGGAGAGCATATAAATCTGTAGGGGAAGGAAGGCGGGGAATGGGTCATCCTCGAAAAGGTTTGAGGGAGGTAGTAAAGGAGGTTTTGTGGGCGAGGGGCTTGGACTTCCAGCAAGCATGCGTGTGCTTATTAGATAGGAGTGAATGGAGACAAATGGTTTTTGGGACCTGACAAGCTGATGGAGTGTGAGCAGGGTAATATTTTGTGAAAGAACTACCTGTAGAATTGGACCATTATTGAGAGGAGATTCGTATACTGACGATGAATTGGAAATAAGTGAAATCCTAAAAGAACAGTATGAGTCTGTGTTCAGCAACCCATTAACCCTTTCAGGGTCGAGACCTCGATTCTTAACTCGATCTCAGGGTCGAAACATTTTCGGGAAAAAAAATTATTTTTTCTTAAGAAATGATAGAGCATCTTTTTCCGATCATAACGCCCCCAAAAGAAATGAAATTTGGTGAAAAACTAACGGAATTATGCTCTCGCAAAGTTAGCGGTATCGAAGATATTTTCGCATCGACGATTTCGCCCACTTTGAGCCCTATTTTCGGCCAATTCCAATGTCTCAGTCTACGAAAATCGTAGCTATTATTGTAGAATTCCATTTGTTCTATGGATTGAGTACAAGAAACCACCAATTTACCGATTTCAACTACCCAATAAAGCGATCAGAAATTGGCAATATTGCCAATTTCACTCAAATTTCAAAAGATGCCAATTTCAAAATAGTGTCCAGAATAAAGAAGACAGACATTCCTGGCACTAAAATAACATTTTATTTGTTCATTAGTCACGTCTCCAGGCTCCTAGTGCATTACTTTTGCTTTCCATTTTGAATTTTTATTCTCACAAAAAATTGAAGAATTACTGTTATGTATACTACTGCATCATTGTAAAAACGGTATAAATAATATCAGCGCACTTGTGCAAGAATATTAGACTACCCAGTTGATGTCTATTGGACGCATGGCGTGATTTGCTTACTCTTGAACATCGGCCAAAATCGAACATTTTTGCTACTTTGCGATCAGTTTCAAGGTACTTGTCATCGTGAAACCAGTCAAAATTATCTCTATTTCTGTAATATATCATCCATTCTATCAAATGAGACTAAGAAAACTAGAATACAAGCATAAATACCATACAAAAATAGACTGCAAAGTCGCTGTTTTAAACAAAAAAGTCAGTTTTTTTTCCCTCATTATGCACTGTGTGGTGCAGGATTTTTTTTATACTGCGCACACTGACTGCACAGACCCATTCTCTCACATCTAGGCCTACCAGCCTGTTTCTGCTTGATTTGAGGGTGCTAGAATTTAGGCATACTAGTACGTCAAATGCCCTGGTGCGTAAGCCGTACTAATACGTCAAAAACCCTGAAAGGGTTAAATAACAGCAAGGTAGAAATTGCAGAAATATTTTTCACTCCAGCAAAAGGCCATGCAGACCAACTAACTGACATTAGTACAAATCCTATAGATTTCAAAATAGAAATGGACAAAATGCCTACTCACTCAGCACCTGGACCAGATTCATGGAATGCTCTATTTATAAAAAAAGTGCAAAGTACCATTAGCAAGAGCCCTTAGTGTTCTTTGGAGAAAGAGCTTAGATCTTGGTGAAATACCGGAGGCCTTAAAGAGTGTAGACATAGCTCCTTTGCATAAGGGAGGTAGTAGAGCACTAGCTAAAAATTACAGACCAGTAGCCCTAACTTTTCTCCTCATAAAAATCTTCGAAAGAGTGATGAGTTGGCAGATTACAAAGTTCATGGACCAACACAACGAACATAACCTGAACCAGCTTGGCTTTAGAGCGGTTCGATCATGCCTGTCACAGCTGCTGAACCATTATGACAGAATTACAGAGGCATTGGAAGACAACCAAAACGCAGGTGTGATTTACACAGATTTTACAAAGGCATTTGACAGATGCGATCATGGAGTGATAGCTCACAAAATGAGGGCCATGGGCATTACTGGGAAGGTAGGCAGATGGATTTTAGAGTTCCTAACACACAGACTACAAAAAGTAGTAGTGAACAGGGCAAGATCCAGCATCAGCGAGGTCAAAAGCTCAGTGCTCCAAGGCACTGTCCTGGCATATCTGCTTTTTCCAGTGGGCAGTGGAGAACATGACGTTCAATGGTGATAAGTTTCAGGTAAGTTTAGGTATGGAAAGAATGAACTCAAAAGAAACACTATATACAAAACTAAAGAGGATCACCAAATAGAACGAAAGGAACATGTAAAGGACTTGGGAGTGATTATGTCAGCAGATCTTTTAAAGACCATAACAAGACAAAGATCACAACAACCATGAAGATGACGGGGTGGGTATTGAGAACCTTCAGAACAAGGGAAATAATGGTAAATTAGACATATGCAACACTTGGGTATCTTTATTGAGGAAACGTTTTACCACAGTGGCTTCATCAGTCCATACAAAGGAGAATCGTGAAGAACAGGAGGAGTGTGAGGTTGTCAGTCCCTCAATCTTGAGTCGATGTTGTCAGTCCATCAATCTTGAATAGAATAACAGCATATGAGCAGAGGAAGCTGTTACGGCCCCCTACCTAACAACGGTTGTTAGGTAGTTACCTTACCGGCCAGCAGTCAAGGGGGTTACGTCATCAGACCTGATGTTTGACTTCCGAGCCGGCTTGACTGACAGTGTCCACCAGACTCTAGTAGAGAGTGTCCACCAGACTCTCCTAGAGGGTGTCAACTATACTCTCACACTGGAGAGCGTTAACCGGACTCTCCACATACACTATTGTAGAGCGTCCTTCCGACTCTCCCTACACCATTGGAGAGTGCTCACCGGACTCTCTTCCCTACACCTTGGAGAGTGTACAGACTCTTCCTTGGAGAGTGTACACCAGACTCTCCAACTGGAGAGTGTCCTAGACTCTCCCAGAACTCCAACTGGAGAGTGTAAACTCTCCCAGATACTCCACTGGAGTGTTCGACAGATAGACCTTGAGAGTGACTCTTCATGCTGGTGACGGCCTTAGACTTCAACTACTGGCTTATTCACCAGACTGTACCTGAGACTGTGTACCGAGACTGTTATACCTGAAATATCGTACCTGAAATGAAATTATTGTACCTGAGACTGTGTACCCGGAGTTGTGAGACTGTACCTGAAAGTGTCACTGAGTTGTAGTGTCACTGGTGTTTACTCTGAGTGATTTCAGGCAGTGTGTGTTCATTGATGTAGTGACAACTGGTGGCACGACACAAGTGGAATAGTCGTGTGATTTGGTGTTGGTGTCGGATGACGCGGTTTTAAGGTTTTTAGAGACGGAGTCGTGACACAGAGGACGTGTTGTGTAACACAGAGTGTCGTGTGACACGGAGAGAAAGCGTGTTGTGTAACACAGAGACAAGGGTGTCTGATGACACGGAAGAGAATGCGTGTCACGGCTAGAGGATTGGTAGTGTCCTGTGTGACACGACGATGGCAGCGACATCTGACACTGCACGGAATTTTTATGATTGTTTTACTTGTGATTGTTTTACTACGTTTTATAAATGTGTATAAAGAGATATATGTTTTTACACAAATTATAAGATTATATGTTTTTATTCAGAGTATATGTTTTTATATTAATAATAATATAATAAATATTGAAAATCTGATAGTTTACTCAGTATCCCAAACAGTCAGTTTATTACAAATGCTTACTATTTTGTAATAGAAGCTTATATACTGTAGACAGGAGAGGTGCAGCAGTTGTAGGTGTCACATTTGTTCAATGCGGAAGTAGGTCGTGCCCAAGGAATAGGCAAGCGAAGAAATCCCTGTATTAAGATACCAAGATGTTGCAGTGTCAGTGTCAGACAAGATTGAAGGACTGACAACCTCACACTCCTCCTGTTCTTCACGATTCTCCTTTGTATGGACTGATGAAGCCACTGTGTGGCGAAACGTTTCCTCAATAAAGATACCCAAGTGTTGCATATGTGTCTAATTTACCAACTCGTCGGTTCTCTGAACCATTCATTCACAAGGGAAATAATGCCTATGGTGACACTCTTCAAATCGCTAGTGCTCTCTCACTTAGAATATTGCTCAGTGCAGATGGCCCTGTTCAAAGCAGGAGAAATATCAGAGCTGGAACAAATACAGAGATAGTTTACAGCCCACATTGAGCCAGTGAAACATCTAAATTATTGGGAATGCCTTCAAGTCTTGAACATGTACTGATTGGAGTGGAGGAGAGAGATACATTATAATATATACAGTGGAACCCCGACTAACATAATTAATCCGTTCCAGGTGCTATTACTTAACACGAAAAATACGTAATTCGAAACCTTATTTCCCATAAGAAATAATGTAAATACAGTTAATCCGTTCCACCCAAAAATATTCACATACAAAATAATAAAAAACAGATTAATATATAACATTTACTTACCTTTATTGAAGAGTTGCAGGCATCTGGAAGATAGGGAGGATGACAGGGGCAGGGTGTTAGTGGTTGGAAGGGAAATCCCCCTCCAAAATGACTTCAGGTAACAAGTCCCTCTCTGGGGTTACTTCCCTTCTTTGTCTTTTAATCCCACTAGGACCAGCTTGAGAGTCGCTGGATCCCTGCCTCGTGAAATAACTGTCCACAGTCCTCTGTTTCTGGTGACTCTTTAATACTTTCCTGAAGTACAACATGGCTCTGTCACTGAAGTGGTTGCACAGATGGCTCATTTCAGCTTGCTCAGGGTGGTGTTTTTCAACAAAACTTTGCACATCGTTCCACTTGGAACAAATTTCCTTAATCTCTGAAGAAGGCACCTCCTTCTCTCTCTCTCCCTCCTCCTGTGAAGCAATAACCTCAGCTCTGGTCTGATGCTGTTCCAGTTCCAGCTCTTGCAGCTCTTCAGTTGTTAGCTCTACCCTGTGCTCCTCCACCAACTCTTCCACATCCTCACCCCTCGCCTCCAACCCCAGGCTGTTCCCCAATGCCACAATATCTTCCACAAGAGGCACAGGGTCGTCAGGGTTAGCCTCAAACCCTTCAAAATCCCTCTTTTTCAACACAATCCGGCCACAGTGGTCTCCAAGCAGAGTTCAAAGTCCTGGAAGTCGCTTCCTCACTAGCCTTACCTATTAGGCCTATGCAATGCACGATATTGAAGTGATCTTTCCAGAACTCTCTTAGGGTCAATTCAGAGTCATTGGTCACATTAAAGCACCTTTGAAACATTGCTTTGGTGTACAGTTTTTTGAAGTTTGCAATGACCTACTGGTCCATGGGCTGGATGAGAGGAGTGGTGTTAGGAGGCAAGAACTTCACTCTGATGAAATTGAAGTTGTCAGGCAACAACTCTTCCAAGTTGAGGATGAGCAGGAGCATTGTCCAGTACCAGGAGGCACTTGTGTCCCAATTTCTTTTCCAGGAGGTATTTCTTCACACTAGGGCCAAACACTCCAGTCATCCATTCCATGAAAAAGTCCTTAATGACCCATGCATTAGTGTTAGCCTTCCAATGCACACACAACTTATTCCTGTTAACATTGTGTTTCTTGAAGGCTCTGGGATTTTCTGCGTGATACACCAGTAAAGACTTCACTTTAAAATCACCACTGGCATTGGTACACATCATAAGAGTTAGCCTGTCTTTCATAGGCTTGTCCTGGCAGTGCCTTTTCCTCCTGAGTAATGAAGGTCCTGTTAGGCATTTTCTTCCAAAACAGGCCTGTTTCATCACAATTAAACACTTGTTGGGGGAGGAATTCTTCAGCCTCTACGAACCCCTTAAATTCACTCTCAAACTTTTCAGCTGTACGTTTGTCTGAGCTGGCTGCCTCACCATGCCTCACAACACTGTGTATGCCACTACGTTTCTTAAACCTGTCAAACCAGCCTCTGCTGGCTTTAAAATCACTCTCCTCACCACTGGTTCCAGGCATTGTCTTGACAAGATCTGCGTGCAACTTCCATGCCTTTTCACAAATTATCGCCATGGAAATACTATCACCTGCTATCTGTTTATTGTTTATCCACACCATCAACAACTTCTCAACCTCATCCACTGTTTTCGATCTATTTTTCGTTAACATATAAACCCTTTTTGCAACATTAGCTTCCTTGATCTCATTTCTCTTTGCCAGGATAGTGCTGATAGTAGATGGGGTTTTCTTGTGCATCCTGGCAAGCTCACTCAGACGTACGCCACTCTCATATTTTTCAACAATCTCTTTCTTCAGTTTGATGGTGTTCCTCACTCTTTAACACAGGGGTGCCACTAGGAAGCTTCTTTGGACCCATGGTGACTTACTTCAGTGACAATCACTAAACCACCAAAAAATACAACAAAATTATTGTGAATGTTTGAAAGAGCGCACTCGGTAATATTCTCTCATTGGTAAACAACGCTACACTGGCGTCCTGCGCAGGCGTGGGGCAGGCGGACAGGTCTGGTACGTTACGCTACATGAGGAAATATACGTTACACGATACAAATATTTTGCGAAAAAAGCTTACGTTACACGATTTTTACGTTATATGGAGCTTATGTTAGTCGGGGTTTCACTGTACCTGGAAAGTACTCGAGGGCCTGGTCCCCAATCTGCACACTGCTATAACATACTGGAGTGAGAGATATGGGAGAAAATGTAAAATAAACCCAGTGAGGAGCAGGGGTGTGGTGGGGACAATAAGGAAGAACTGTATCAACATCTGGGGTGCCAGACTATTCAACATCTTACCAGAAGATATCCGAAACACGGCTGGAACAAGTGTAGAAGCCTTCAAGAGGAAACTGAACAAGTATCTTCACCAGGTGCCAGATCAACCAGGCTGTGACGGATATGTGGGGCAGTGGGCCTCAAGCAGCAACAGCCTGGCTGACCAGGCAAGCACCAGACGAGCCTGGCCCATGGCTGGGCTCAGAGAGTAGAGAAACTCTTCAAAGGTATATCAAAGGGAAAGGGATTCAGGGAAACTGGTTAGCCGGACTTGAGTCCTGGAAATGGGAAGTACAATGCCTGCACTTTAAAGGAGGGGTTTGGGATATTGGCAGTTTGGAGGGACTTCTAAACTGTCGTATCTGAGCGACTCTGCAAAGACAGTGATTATGTATGAATGATGGTGAAAGTGTTGAATGATGATGAAAGTTTTTTCTTTTTGTGTTTTTCCTTTTTTTGGGTCGCCCTGCCTCGGTGGGAAACGGCCGACGTGTTAAAAAAAAAAATAGTGGACCCCCGGTGTTCGTTATGCTCTAAACTTAAACAATTATGTAAGTGTATTTTTGTAAGTGCTTTAGTAGGTGTATTTTTGGGGGTCTAAAAGGACTAGTCTAATGTATATTATTCCTTATGGGAATAAATTAGTTTTGTAATGGCACTTGAACAGCATTCTGGAACGAATAAATTACGAAAACCGGGGGTCCACTGTATATAGAGTAGGGCCCTGCTTTACAGCGTTCCGCTAATACGGACATTTCAAATTATGACCAAAACTCCCTATACGGCTCCCCCCCACGTAACTTTTTAATATGGTCACCATGCCCCACCCGGTTTGTTTACAATTCTCCGTGAGCTCCATGAGCACTGCATCTCTCCATTATGTCTGGAAACTTTGCAAAATTTTAAGTGTTTTAAAGTTTTCATTTTTTATATATATATTTTTTTCAACAAGTTGGCCGTCTCCCACCAAGGCAGGGTGACCCAAAAAGAAAATACTTTCATCATCATTCAACACTTTCACCTCACTCATACATAATCACTGTCTTTGCAGAGGCGCTTAGATATGACAGTTTAGAATAGTCCCTCCAAACTGTCACTATCCCAGACCCCTCCTTTAAAGTGCAGGCATTGTACTTCCCACTTCCAGGACTCAAATCTGGCTAAATCTATAATTGTGAAGTAATGTGCTCCTACGATATAATGAACTTTGTAACTTGCTACTTAGCTTATTGATGAATCCAAGAAGTCGCAGCCATCCCAAACTTCTTCACAGAAGATACATCTATGGCCTCATTCTCCACTGGGCTGTATGGTAAAAAATTACACGTGGTTATTACAATATATTGCCCCAAAGGAGCGTATGTCCATATTTCAGTCTTTAACTTAAGACTGAAGTTACACTCACGTGTTTGGACTTAAAAGTCCACGCATAACCGCCGTCAATAGGTAAATTTTGATGCTCTTGAAATACAAGAACTGCGCAGTCCCCTGCCTGACAAGAACATAAAAACATACCTTGCTCGTGTAACTTTGAGCGATGGTGTTGGCTCCACCATATACGGCGGAAATGCTGTCTTGATTGTAGAATGCCGCTGAAGAGTCACCGTCTTGTTTCGATGGAGTTCACTTGCGATTGTCTCTACGTTTGTCTTGTTACAGTAATCAGAAGCTGCGCACACTTCTGAATATACCGCGATGTTGATGTTATTCACTAAACGCGCTGGAACAGAGTTCTTATCTTATTTCCCGATGTTAGTAGAGATTAAATTAGAATAACGGACGCGTACGACTAATGTCTTTGTTGAGTTATGTCGCCTCGCGCCGTATGACCCCTCGCGTCGTATGACCTCTACGGAGCCCGTATTCAATCTGATCGCCTCGTGCAGCTTCTTGCAGCCTCGTGGTGCCCAGCATGCTGTGATTAGCACAATTTCAAGAACCGCTACACGCCGCCACAAGTGGCAATTAAAATGTTTGTGTTCCCTAAATATTTAGAGCCCTGGAACACATGATTGTACAGTGGTACCTCGAGTTACGATGGTCCCCAAAATTGCCCTTTTATGTAAGTTTATTTTTTTAAATGCTTTTATAAGTATATTTTTGGGGGTGTAAAAGGACTAGTCTATTTTACATTATTCCTTATGGGGATAAATTCGTTTGGTAATGGCACTTGAACAGCATTCTCGAACGAAAAAATATCATAACTCGAGGTACCACTGTATTGTTCAAGTGTAGAAACTAATACAGCAGTTTACCGTAATCTTCCTGTTACGGCAAAGAGTTACATTTATCTCAAATGTCTATTAACTCTCATACACTAGCTGCTACTTGGTCAGACCACGTGACACACTGTGGTCAGTACATCTGGTCTGTATTAATTTGTTTATGCACCCAGACTCCCCTCGTGTGGCCCCTTCCTAAGGGTGGAAAGGGTAGGGGCCCTTAACAAGGGTAGTAAGGGCGCATACCCCCCCTCCTTTGGAGAATTTTCTCCACAATAATAACTGGTTTCCCTGAATTCCTTCACAAAATATTACCCTGCTCACACTCCAACAGCTCGTCAGGTCCCAAAAACCATTCGTCTCCATTCACTCCTATCTAACACGCTCACACATGCTTGCTGGAAGTCCAAGCCCCTCACCCACAAAACCTTCTTTACCCCTTCCTCCCTCTAACCATTTTCAGGACGACCCCTACCCTGCCTTCCTTTCCCTATGGATTTATACGCTCTCCAAGTCATTCTACTTTGATCCATTCTCTTTAAATGACCAAACCACCCCAACAAACACTCTTCAGCCCTCTGACAAATACTTTTAGTAACTCCACACCTCCTCCTAATTTCCACACTCCGAATTTTCTGCATAATATTTACACCACACATTGCCCTTAGACAGGACATCTCCAGTGCCTCCAGCTGCCTTCTCGCTGCAGCATTTGCAACACATGCTTCACACCCATATAAGATTGTTGGTACCACTATACAGTGGATCCCCGAGTTTCGGTCACCTCGGAAATCGAACAATTATGTAAGTGTAATATTGTAAGTGCTTTTATAAGTGTATTTTTGGGGGTCTGAAATGGACTAACCTAATTGACATTATTCCTTAAGGGAGTAAATTCGTTCGGTAATGGCACTTGAGCAGCCTTCTGGAATGAATTATGACCGAAACTCGGGGGTCTACTGTACTTTCGTACATTCCCTTCTTTGCCTCCATGGATAACGTTTATCTCCACAGATACCTCAACGCACCACTCGCCTTTTTTCCTTCATCAATTCTATGGTTAACCTCGTCCTTCATAAACCCATCCGCTGACAAGTCAACTCCCAAATATCTGAAAACATTCAATTATTCCATAATCCCTCTCTCCAATGTGATATCTAATTTTTCTTTATCTAAATAGTTTGATACCCTCATCACCTTACTCTTATCTTTGTTCACTTTCAACTTTCTACCTTTACACACCCTCCCAAACTCATCCACTAACCTTTGCAACTCTTCTTTAGAAGCACAGTATCATCAGCAAAAAGTAACTGTGTCAACTCCCATTTTGTACTTGATTCCCCATAATTTAATCCCACTCCTCTCCCCAACACCCTAGCATTTACTTTTTTTACAACTCCATCTATAAATATTATATTAAACAACCATGGTGACATCACATCCCTGTCTAAGACCTACTTTTACCAGGAAGTAATCTCCCTCTCTCCTACACACCCTAACCTGAGCCTCACTATCATAAAAACTCTTTACAGCATTCAGTAACTTACTAACTATTCAATACACTTTCAACATCTGCCACATTGCTAACCTATCCACTCTATCGTATGCTTTTTCTAAATCCATTAATGCAATGAAAATTTCCCTACCTTTATCTAAAAACTGTTCACATATATGCTTCAATGTAAACACTTGATCTACACATCCCCTACCCACTCTAAAATC
>WNWK01029249.1:0-24592 GCA_009830355.1 Cherax destructor | reverse complement strand
AAAAAAAGAGGAAAAAAAAGGGGGAATATGGAGGGTAGCTCCCAGGAGGAAAGGACCCTAAATCCCCCTTCCATGCCCAAGAGGACCTCACACAGCCGGTAGTGCAGCACATCTGCACTACCGGCAGCCATGCCTACTACTGGTATGGCATGAACCCATGCCATACCCTACCCTTTGTGTCAGCAAACCAGCAATCTGGGATAGCAACCTCACATCTACTGAGCCACCTCGGCTGACAAAAGGAGGGCACTTGGAAACTCGCCACAAAGCATATCTCCGTCGGCCACCACCTTCTGGAATCCGACAGGCAGCCACCAGAAATACACCTGTTACCTTAAAGACACCCAAAGCCTCCCCCCTGGTAGACCAGAGAGCGATCCAGATCTCCAGATGATCCAGATTCCATGGCAAACTACACTACCACCAAGGACCTCAATGGAATGGCATGTACCCCAGAGCCCTTTCCCAGGACTAGGAACTACAATGCCTAAGGGAACAAAAAGGCAGAAAACAGGAAAGGGAAGGGATGGGGAGAGGAGGAATGGGGAAGGAGGGACAGGGAAGGGGAGGATTGGGGGAGGAGGAAGACTGAAGGGTCCAATTCCTCAGACCAAGAGCCTTTCACCACTGCAAGGAGCCCCCTTGAAGAGGCATCACACTCTGTGTGTAGTTCCTTTCAAGGTGGACAGAGACAGAATGTTCCAGAGATGGGACACAGCAACAAGGGGACACAGTTGGAAGTTGAAGACTCAGATGAATCACAGAGATGTTAGGAAGTATTTCATCAGTCACAGAGTAGTCGGGAAGTGGAATAGTTTGGGAAGCGATGTAGTGGAGACAGGTTCCATACATAGCTTTAAGAAGAGGTATGATAAAGCTCATGGTGCAGGGAGTGACCCAGTAGCAGCCATTGAAGAGGTGGGGCCAGGAGCTATGACTCGAAACCTGCAACCACAACTAGGTGAGTACACACACACACACCTTTTGCCTTTGCCTTTGAAGAGTTTCGAGAGTTTCTCTACTCTCTGAGCCCGTCCATGGGCAAGGCTAGTCTGGTGCTTGCCTGGTCAACCAGGCTGTTGCTGCTGGAAGCCCGCTGCCCCATATATCTGTCACAGCCTGGTTGATCTGGCACCCGATGGAGATACTTGTCCAGTTTCCTCTTGAAGGCTTCTACACTGGTTCCAGCGATGTTTCGGATATCTTCTGGTAAGATGTTGAATAGTCTGGGACCCCGGATGTTAATACAGTGCTCCCATATTGTCCCCACCGCACCCCTGCTCCTCACTCGGTTTATTTTACACTTTCTCCCATATCTCTCACTCCAGTATGTTGTTATGGCAGTGTGCAGATTTGGGACCAGGCCCTCGAGTACTTTCCAAGTATATATTATCATGTATCTCTCTCTACTCCGCTCCAATGAGTACATGTTCAAGACTTGAAGGCGTTCCCAATAATTTAGATGTTTCAATGGCTCAATGTGAGCCGTAAACGATCTCTGAATTTGTTCCAGCTCTGATATTTCTCCTGCCCTGAACGGGCCGTCAGCACTGAGCAGTATTCTAAGTGAGGGAGCACTAGCGATTTGAAGTGTGTCACCATCGGCATTATTTCCCTTGTTTTGAAAGTTCTCAATACCCACCCCGTCATCTTCCTATCTGTTGTGATCTTTGACTTGTTATGGTCTTTAAAAGAAAGATCAGCAGACATAATTATTCCCAGGTCTTTTACGTGTTCCTTTCGTTTTATTTGGTGACCCTCTTGAGTTTTGTATACAGTGTTCCTTTTGAGTTCTTCATTCTTTCCATACATCAGCAGCTGGAACTTATCACCATTGAACGTCATGTTGTTCTCCACTGACCACTGGAAAACACTGCTTATGTCTTCCTGTAATTTTTCAGTGTCCTCTACCGTAGTGACTTTCATGCTTATTTTAGTGTCATCTGCAAATGATGATACAAAACTGTGCCAGGTGTTTTTATCTGTCTGCTATGATGATGAGAAACAGCAGAGGTGCCAGGACAGTGCCTTGGGGCACTGAGCTGATGCTGGATCTTGCCCTGTTCACTATTACTTTTTGTGTTCTGTGTGTTAGGAACTCGAAAATCCATCTGCCTACCTTCCCCGTAATGCCCATGGCCCTCATTTTGTGCGATATCACTCCATGATCGCATTTGTCAAATGCCTGGTTCAGCAGCTGTGACAGGAATGATCATCCCGCTCTGAAGCCATGCTGGTTCGGGTTATGTTGGTTGTGGTGGTCCATGAAGTTTGTAATCTGCCGTCTCATCACTCTTTCAAAGATTTTTATGATGTGGGAAGTTATGGCTACTGGTCTGTAATTTTTAGCTAGTGCTCTACTACCTCCCTTATGCAAAGGAGCTATGTCTGCACTCTTTAAGGCCTCCGGTATTTCACCTATATCTAAGCTCTTTCTCCAAAGAATACTGAGGGAACGTTTCGCCACACCGTGGCTTCATCAGTCCATACAAAGGAGAATCGTGAAGAACAGGAGGAGTGTGAGGTTGTCAGGCCCTCAATCTTGAGTCGATGTTGTCAGTCCATCAATCTTGAATAGAATAACAGCATATGAGCAGAGGAAGCTTATATACTGTAGACAGGAGAGGTGCAGCAGTTGTAGGAGGTGTCACATTTGTTCAATGTGGAAGTAGGTCGTGCCCAAGGAATAGGCAAGCGAAGAAATCCCTGTATTAAGATACCAAGATGTTGCAGTGTCAGACAGGATGTGAATGAATGGTTCAGAGAACCGACGAGTTTCCTCAATAAAGATACCCAAGTGTTGCATATGTGTCTAATTTACCAACTCGTCGGTTCTCTGAACCATTCATTCAAATACTGAGGGCTCTTGCTAATGGTACTTTGCACTTTATAAATAGAGCATTCCATGACTCTGGTCCAGGTGCTGAGTGAGTGGGCATGTTGTCCATTTCTTTTTTCAAAATCTATGGGATTTGTACTAATGTCAGTTAGTTGGTCTGCGTGGCCTTCTGCTGGAATGAAAAATATTTCTGCATTTTCTACCTTGCTGTCATTTAGTGGGTTGCTGAACACTGACTCATACTGTTCTTTTAGGATTTCACTCATTTCCTGTTAATCGTCAGTATACGAATCTACTCTCAATAATGGTCCAATTTTACAGGTATTTCTTAGCTTGGATTTTGCATAGGAACAGAAATATTTTGGGTTTCTTGCAAAATCCTGTATGGCCCTTTGTTCCCTTTGTATTTCTTCTGTTAGGTATGACATCTTAATTTTTGCTCTAATTCAGTGATCTCTCAGCTAAGACTATCTCTCCTCTGTTGCAACATATTTGTGTTTTTAAGCAATTCAGTAACCCGTTTTCTTCTTGTGTACCATCTCCTACGCTCTCTCTCTATATCTGATCTGGGTTTCCTCAGTGGTACGTGCTTCATACATACCTTGTATACTTCTCTATTCAGCTTCTCTAGGCACTGGTGGGGATTTAGGACGCTCATGTCTGATTCCCAGGATATGTCTGATAGCTCTTGGTTTATTTTTCCCAGTCAATTCTATGGTTATTAAAATTAAACTTACTGAACATCCCGTCTCTAACATTAGTGCCACAGTTCCCTAACCCTGAGTTAATACTCGTTTGAACTTCTATGATGTTATGGTCAGAGTATATTGTTTTTGTAACTGTTATGTCTCTGATTAATTCCTCGTTGTTTGTGAATATCAAATCCAGGGTATTTTCATTTCTAGTGGGATCAATTATCTGTTGGTTCAATGAGTACTTTTCACAAAGCCTCATTTGTTCCCTGGTATGTGCCTGTTGAGCCAGGGTGCTTCCAGGAGATATTTCTGGTATAACATTATGTTGCGCCATCTTCCATTTTACATGAGGGAGATTAAAATCTCCAAGGAGTAAAATATTTGAGGTGGGATTTTCTAGTCTATCCAGATAGCTATCTATCTTCCTTAACTGATCTGTGAATTCCTCAGCAGTTGTTGATGGTGGTTTGTATACTAGGATAATTATCAACTTCCTATTTTCAACTTTTATGCCCAGGATTTCTACTATATCATTCGTAGAGTTCAACACTTCTGTGCAACAGAAAGTATATTTTATATAGAGTCCTACTCCTCCCTGTGACCTATTAATTCTATCACATCTATACATGTTATAGTTTTCTATCTGAATCTCTCCGTCCAAAACATCCCTTGCATGTGTTTCTGTAAATGCTACAAACATGGCATTCGCTTCTGATAGGAGTCCACTAACATAACTAACTTTGTCATTTTTATTTGATTTCAGACCCTGAATATTTGCAAATATGAAGCAGCAATTACCATTTGGGATGTTTTGCCTTTCTTTGTGTTTGGTTAGTACCACTGGTGATGTACTACCTGGTATGGCCCCTGGTGTACATACCCCTGGTTTCTCCAGTACTGACTTTGCATTAGATTGTTCATTCGGCCCTGATGAGCTGGTGCCTGTCTTGGCATGTCCCACTGTGCTGCCCATCTGTCCCCTCTGTACCATTTCTCCCTTTTGTCTCTTTCTTTGGTCCGGGTGTTTATCTTTATGTCTAAAAAAAAATTGCTGTTCATTTTCCCTTTCCCTGCTTTCACACACACACAAAACACACATACACACACATACACACACACACACACACACACACACACACACACACACACACACAAAACACACTATGGCACCCTGACAGGTCTTCCACTCCCCCCAGCTCCCACAAACCCCCCAAAATAGTGTTGGAGAGGAAACTGAAGTTATGGTACACCAACGCTGATGGAATAATGAATAAAAGGGAGGAGTGGCACGGAAAAATCACAAAGGCATCACCAGACATCATAGCTCTCACAGAAACCAAGCTCTCAGGAATGATAACAGATATCAGATCCTGAGGAAAGACAGAGGGAACAGAGGAGGTGGAGGAGTGGCACTGCTGATCAAAAACCAATGGGATTTTGAGGAGTTGGAGAGAGGAGACAGAGGAGACACAAGGGACTATATAATAAGAACACTTCAGTCTGGAGGGCCCAAGGTGGTGGTTGCAGTGATGTATAACCCACCACAGAATAACAGGAGGCCAAAGCAAGAATATGAGAGTAACAGAGCGATGGTTGACACACTGGCTGAAGTGGCCAGAATAGTGATGTATCGGATATTTGCATCCGCATCTCCGGAACATCCGCACAATTTCTTACATCCGTATCCGCATCCGTATTTCACAGCAAACAGATATCCGTATATACATCCGCATCCGAAATCCGCGGAACATCCGCACAATTTCTTACATCCGCATCCGCAGAACAGCCGCACAATTTCTTACATCCGCATCTGCATCCACGGAACATCCGCACAATTTCTTACATCCGTATACACATCCGCATACCGGATATCTAAATTTTTCACATCTGATACATCCCTAGGCCAGAAGGACTCGTAGGCAGGGCAAAGCTACTGGCTGTGGGTGACTTCAATCACAAAGAAATTGACTGGGAAAACCTAGAGCCACATGGGGGCCCAGAAATGTGGAGGGCTAAGATGAAGGTGGTACTAGAAAACCTTATGCATCAGCACGTAAGAGACAGTACCAGAGAAAGAGGAGAGGACGAACCAGCAAGACTGGACCTAGTACTCACTTTGAGTAGTGAAGATATTGAGGACATCACATATGAAAGCTCCCATCCCCCCCAGGGCTAGAGATCACGTGGTTCTGAGGTTCGAATACATAGTAGAGTTACAAGTGGAGAGGGAAGCAGGCTGAATGAAGCCGAAGTACAAGAAACGGGACTACACAGACATGAGGAATTTCCTGCACGAGGTTCAGTGGGACAGAGAACTGGCAAGGAGTTCAGTAAATGAGATGATGGAATATGTGACAACAATATGTAAGGAAGCTGAGGAGAGGTTTGTACCGAAGGGCAACAGAAATAATGAGAAAGCCAGGACAAGCCTTTGGTTCACCCAAAGGTGTAGAGAGGCCAAAACCAAGTGTGCTAGAAAATGGAAGAAGTATAGAAGGAAAAGGACCCAGGAGAATAAGGAGAGTAGTCAAAGAGCCAGAAATGAATATGTCCAGGTAAGGAAGGAGGCCCAATGACAATACGAAAATGACATGGCAGTGAAAGCCAAGTCTGACCTGAAGCTGTTGTACAGCCACATCAGGAAGAAAACAACAGTCAAGGACCAGGTAATCAGGCTGAGGAAGGAAGGAATGGAGTTCACAAGAAACGACTGAGAAGTATGTGAGGAACTCAACATGAGATTCAAAGAAGTATTCACAGAGACAGAAAGGACTCCAGAAAAACAGTGGTGGGGTACACCATTAAGTGCTGGACACAATACATACAACTGAGGAGGTGGTGAAGAGGCTAAGCTAACTAAATACCTCAAAGGCGAAGGGGCCGGACAACATCTCTCCATGGGTCCTGAGACAGGGAGAAGAGGTGCTCTGTGTACCACTAACAACAATCTTAAACACATCTATCAGAACAGTGTGACTACCTGAGGTATGGAAGACAGCAAATGTAGTCCCAATTTTTAAAAAGGAGACAGACATGCAGCATTAAACTACAGACCAGTGTCACTGACATGTATAGTATGAAAAATCACGGAGAAGATTATCAGAAGAGTGGTGGAGCACCTAGAAAGAATGAGCTTATCAACGACAACCAGCATGGATTCAGGGACGGAAATCCTGTCACAACCCTACTGGAGTTCTGTGACAAAAGTGACAGTAGTAAGACGAGAGAGAGAGAGAGAGAGAAGTAGACTGCATTTTCTTGGACTGTAAGAAAGCTTTTGACACAGTTACACACAAGAGATTATTGCAAAAGCTGGAGGACCAGGCAGGTATAACAGGGAAGGCACACACACACACACCCACGTCTCGTAAAATTATACAACGTTTCAGTCCCTCGTGTACCATTATCAAGCCAGCAGAGAACATAAAATAATCAGGTCCAACTTTCTCCAAGATTTGTAAGTTAGTTGAGAATTATATCAACAAATAAGAGCAGAGCTTCAATTTTCAGATGATCTTACCGTTAGCTTGATCCAGCAGGTTGTTGTGGTCGTCGTAGTCGTCGCAGTAGTCGTCGTAATCGCTGTAGAGTGTCTGGTATCTGTGGCTCCTGGAAGACTCCAGTTCCTGGATCCACGACCTGAGGTCGTCTATTCTGAGCAAGGCTTCCAGCTGGTGGTTCAGGGGGTTGGTGAAGCCTGTGTGGTGGTGGACACTACCCCTTATAAAGGTGCCACCTGAACCCCTTAAAGGGGATCCCTTGATACTCTGTATCCCTCCATCTCAGAGGTATACCTCAGGGATATTCATTGTTATTCACACTCTCTCTCCAAATTTTCATTAATTTCTTCACTATTTATTCTGTTTATTGTAAGTTATATATATATATATATATATATATATATATATATATATATATATATATATATATATATATATATATATATATATATATATAAAGTATATACATGCTTCTCTAGTGGTTTTGTGCATGTCGTGCCAAACAGGTAAAATTGGTCAATAAGCAAGAACCTCGTCCGTCTCCCCTCTAGAGCGACACACACCCGCCGGGCAAATGCCAACAACAGGACACCTGACGCCTCAAAAATCAGAGCCTAAATTAGCAAAAAAATAGAAGAGGGTAATACTACTGGAGAACTGAGACTTATAACCAGTGAGGATACCATCGACCCTAAGGACGTCATTACAGCACAAGCCCTGAAGGACAAACATCTACCCAGGGCTCCCAGTACCAACATTGACCTCCCTGACATTGCAGTAGATGAAGAACATTTAAACCTACAGGACGCTGATGTGTATAAAGCTGCTATGTCATTTCCACAGGACTCAGCAGGTTTCACCGGTTTAAGGCCACACCACTTTAAAACAAATTCTCAATCCAGCACTTGTGAGGTTTCAGAGAGGTTGCTGTCTGAACTCACCAAATTTTCCAATGTGTGCCTGGAGGGCAGTGTCCCGGAGGCCATTAGACCCCTTTTCTTTGGTGCCTCACTATGTCCCATCCGGAAAAAGGATGGAGGAATCAGGCCCATTGCAGTCGGCGCCTAGTTGCCAAGGCTGCAGTAAGAAGGGTGAGTCAAGATGCTGCCTCAATGTTGAAACCAACTCATCTCGGTTTTGGTGTTCAACAAGGCTGTGAAGCAGCTGCCCAGCAGCACCAGTATACATCAACAACATGTCCAATGAAAAAGCCTTGATCAAATTGGACTTTGCCAATGCTTTCAACTCAGTCAGAAGGGATGCTGCTCTCCAAGCAGTTTCTAGACACTTCCCTTCCCTCTATCCCTTCATACAATCGTGTTATAGTGTGACTTGTAAACTATTGTTTGGGGATCATGAAATTGACTCATGTGAGGGTGTGCAACAGGGGGACCCTCTCGCCCCCTTTCTATTCTGTCTGGTCAACAAGGAGGTCACAGAAGTGCTCTCCGGTGAGCTCAATATCTGGTTCTTGGATGATGGTACCGTAGCTGGCACTAAAGAATCTCTCCAAAGGACATCAGAAATATTAAAGACATGGGAGAGAGCCTGGGGCTGTCTTTAAACCCCACCAAATGTGAAATAGTTTCTACCAATCAACAGATGATCCAGAATATTAGTGCTGTTTTACCAGGAGCACGAGCCATTAATCCTTGGTGCTCTCTTGGACCCAGTGTCATTAATCTGATCCTAGAAACGAAAATCTCAGACCACAGGACAATGGAAGGCAGGATGAAAGACAATGATACACATGATGTCTTCTGCCTACTCACCAGGTGCCTGTCCATCCAAAAACTTACCTACTTCCTGAGATGCTCCCCAGTCTTCAGCAGTCCGAAACTCAACGAACATGACTACCTCCTTAAGACCATGCTAGTGTGTGTATTGAATCTTTCCCTAGAAGATGGACAGTGGTTGCAAGCCTCACTTCCAGTCAGGCTTGGGGGGGGCTGGGAGTACGCAAATTCTCCCTGATTACCCTTCCAGCTTTCCTATCCTCATACATAGCATCAAACGAGTTAATAAAACAAATTCTTCCAGACAACCTCAGTGACTCAGCAGGAATACAGAATCCTAGCTATACCAGTGCCATCACTGAATGGAAGACTCTCGCTGCCCCAGCACCAAAACCTATTGCAGCACTGGCCTACAAATAGTCAAGTTGGGATGGTCCCATTGCTGAAAAGGTACTTGCCAACATGCTTAGATATGTAACATCAGACAAGCTGTGAGTGCACATCACTCTGGGGACTTCCTCGAAACAGTTCCCATTTTGGCAATGGGAACACACCTCAACCCTATATAAATATATATAAAATGTGTCGAATAGATTAAACTTGTGATTTTGGCTTAAATAGCAAAGCTCTTCTTGCCGAATAAGGAAATAAGGCAAGCAAAAATTTGTGTATGCAATAATTTCGCAAAAATCATTCTGAACCTAACGAAAAAAATATATTTCATTATGTTTGTTTTTATTAAATTTTTGTAAACTTATATAAAAAATATTTAGTTGAATTAGGCTAAATTAAATTGTGCTTGTTATAATAAGGTTCCTAAGGTTCTTTTGGTACAAAATCATTATTTTTTATATTAACATTAATGAAAAATATATCTTAAAATGTATAAGAGAAAATTTTAGAAAGGACTTAATTTTAAATGAGTTCTTGCTAAATGATCAGTTTTACTTATTCGGCAAGACGTGTGTGTGTGTGTGTGTGTGTTATATATATATATATATATATATATATATATATATATATATATATATAATATATATATATATATATACAGGAAAGGACAAAGCTCATCTCCTAGCGGTGAAGGCACCACACTCAAGAGATTTCCTTCTAGCTGTTCCCAATTCCTCCCTGGGCACTCGACTCGACCCACAGGCCATTCGGATTGGTGTTGCTCTTCGCCTAGCCGCCCCCATACTCACCGAACATAAGTGTATTTGCGGCAGGGCGACGGCCGATCAATTCGGACTTCATGGTCTCGTGTGTCACAATCAGAAGGGAAGTATGCTAGACATGAGGAGGTCAACGACATCATAAAGAGAAGCCTCGCCACAGCACGTTGCCCAGCCCAACGGGAACCCCAAGTGCAGAGGTCTGATGGAAGCCAAAAGCGTCCTGATGGAGCCACTATGCTACCCTGGAAGGATGGTAAGCAGATTGCTTGGGACTACACCTGTGCTGCCACAATGGCAGACACCTACTTGCCATACTCCATAGCTGAAGAGGGTGGAGCTGCCAGCCACAGGGAGACCCAGAAGACCCGCAAATGTGAAGGCCTCCCCCCTTGCTATAACTTCATCCCAATAGGGTTGGAGACCCTTGGAGCATGGGGCAAGTGTGCTCTAAAGTTTCTGAAAGAGCTGGGTGAAAAATTCATCATAGAAACCAAGGACCATAGGGAGGCCAGCTTCCTCTTTCAGAGACTCAGTGTTGCGATCCAGAGGGGAAATGCCTGCAGCATTCTGGGCATGCGGCCCACTGCCTGGGAGCTGGACGAAGTATTTGAGATGTATCTCTGAGTTATCTATATTGTTTTACTCCCTATTGTATTTTTGTCTATATATATATATATATATATATATATATATATATAATATATATATATATATATATATATATATATAAAACACACATAATCTCAGGTCAAAGGAGATTCGAACATATGCACCTTGGAACAAGGTATGCAGTGGTCTACCACAGTATCACACTGGCCCAATACCTTGGCACCCAGCTAACGCTAGGCATTTTGGTCCAAAGAAGCCAGCTTTCAGGCAGGTGGCTTTTAGCTTTTCATCTCATCCCCTGCATGCATCCACCGACGAGAGATTTTTACAATACTTAGAATTCGCAGAACAGGCGAAATATTCACAAATACTAATCTCAGGTCGTAGGTTCGAATATCCTTCGACCTGAGATTAATGTTTGTGAATATTTCGCCTGTTCTGCAAATTCTAAACACACACACATATATATATATATATATATATATATATATATATATATATATATATATATATATATATATATATATATATATATGTTATTGTAACCATGAACGAGTGGTATTGATCAATGACAACACTGTGCTAGCCAAGGACTCGAACCCATGCTGTACCGGCCTGCCTCATGGTGAGCGAGAACCACATGATGCTTTAACCCACAGGACCACCAAATCCTACAAGAATGACGCAGCCAGCAGGACTAGCTGTTTTATCATCATCCGAGGACATACGGTGGTGTGGGAGCTTCTAAGCTAATTTCATTCCCCTCCCCGTTTGGTGTACTAACCTCACGAGCAGCATATATATATTATTGTAACCACGAACGAGTGGTATTGATCAATAAACCTTATGTCCTCGGATGACGGTAAAACAGCTAGCCCTGCTGGCTGCATCATTCTTGTAGGATTTGGTGGTCCTGTGGGTTAAACCATCATGTGGTTCTCACTCACCATGAGGCTGGCCAGTACAACATGGGTTCGAGTCCTTGGCTAGCGCAGTGTTGTTATTGAGATACACTTGTACTGCAAGGGTGAAGATGTAAACCAAAGAGAGGGGCAGAGAGAGGGGCAGAGAGAGGGGCAGAGATAGGGAGAGAGAGGGGCAGAGATAGTGGGGGAGAGGCAGAGAGAGTGGGGGAGAGGCAGAGAGAAGAGACAGAGAACAAAGGGCCATAAATGAAATCCGAAAAAATCTCTAATATTTCTTCTCTTACAGAAAATGGAGAAGAAAAATCATTTGTTGTACAGCAGAACTTTGATGACTCCTCAGAGTTCCTATACTCCAGAGCCCGGCCTTGGTCCAGGCTCACCTGCTGCTTGTCTGGTCAACCAGGCTGTTGCTGGTGCAACACTGATGACAATGAGTGCAACACTGAAGACTCAACACAACTCAGCATTGAGTAAACCACCCACTAGTCTACACATCCTTGACACTAACCAGTTTACCAGCAAGTTTACCTAGGTACTGTTAAGTATCAATACCTCAATCCTGACAATCCTGTGGATGGCTTGATTAACCATGCTGTTAGTACTAGCAACACGAAATCTAACATAAGTACCACAGCCCAGGTCTCTCACATAATGTGACATCAATACTCCCAGGTCTCTCACATAATGTGACATCAATACTCCCAGGTCTCTCACATAATGTGACATCAATACACCCAGGTCTCTCACATAATGTGACATCAATACTCCCAGGTCTTCTCACATATGAAAGGAGTATATTAAGGAGGGGGAGTAGTGAGGGAGGGGAGTGAGAGGGGAGGGTGAGAGGAGAAGGAGGGTAGCGAGGGACTAGACTAGTGTGAAGGAAGGTAGTGAGGGAAGAGGGTGAGAGGAAATGAGAGTATTGAGGGACTAGGGTGAGGGAGGGTAGTGAGGGACTAGGGTGAGGGAGGGTAGTGAGGGACTAGGGTGAGGGAGTGAGGGACTAGGGTGTGAGGGAGTGACTAGGGTGAGGGAGGGTAGTGAGGGAGGGTAGTAAGTGAGGGTAGTGAGGGAGGAATGTTTAACTTCCTCTGACTGTAATAACACCAAGATTAGTGGATGATGCTGAATCATCATCTGACAAGCATCTACTTGTTCTACCACCATCACTCCACCACCACCACCACTACTACCACCACCACTACCACACTACCACCACTACTACTACTACCACCACTACTACTACCACCACCACTACCACCCACCTACTACTACCACCACCCACTACCTACCACCACCACTACCACCTCCCACCACTACCACCACCCCACCACTACTCACTACCACCACACTACTACTACTACCACCACTACTACTACCACCACCACCACTACTACTACCACCACCACCACTACTACTACCACCACACACCACACTACCACCACCACTACTACCACCACCACTACCACACCACCACCACTACTACTACCACCACTACTACTACCACCACCAATACTACTACTACCACCACCACCACTACTACTACCACCACTACTACTACCACCACCAATACTACTACTACCACCACCACCACTACTACCACCATTATTAACACTACCACCACCACTACTACCACCACCACCACTACGACTACTACTACCACTACCACAACTACTACCACTACCACCACTTCTCCCACTACCACAACTACCACCACCACTACTACCACGACTACTACCACCACCACTACCACCATTAATACCATCAACTCTACTACCACTACCACCATAAATACCACCACCACTACTACTACCACCACCACTATTACCACTACCACCATTAATACCACCACCACTACTACCAACACCACCACTACTACCACCACCACCACTACCACCATTAATACCACCACCCACCACTACTACTATCACCACCACCACCACTACTACTACCAACACCACCATTAATACCACTACTACTATCACCACCAACACTACTACCACTACCACTACTACCACTATCCTTATTCAATATGATACCCTTGATACTCTTATTCTTGATGAGTCAGTTCTGAGTTTATCCCAACACATATGTCAACCACCACCATGACTACCACACTACCACCACCACGACTACCACACTACCACCACGACTACCACACTACCACCACCACGACTACTACACTACCCCATGACTACCACACTACCACCACCACGACTACCACACTACCCCCATGACTACCACACTACCACCACCACGACTACCAAACTACCCCCATGACTACCACACTACCACTACCATAACACTACCCCCATGACTACCACACTACCACCACAACGACTACCACACTACCCCCATGACTACCACACTACCACTACCATCACACTACCCCCATGACTACCACACTACCACCACCACGACTACCCCCATGACTACCACACTACCACTACCATCACACTACCCCCATGACTACCACACCACCCGACTACCACACTACCCCCATGACTACCACACTACCACTACCATCACACTACCCCCATGACTACCACACTACCACACTACCACTACCATCACACTACCCTCATGACTACCACACTACCACCACCACGACTACCACACTACCTCCTTGACTACCACACTACGACTACCACATTACCACCACCACGACTACCACACTATCCCCATGACCACCACTACCATCACACTACCCCCATGACTACCACACTACCACCACCACGACTACCACAATACCCCCATGACTACCACACTACCACTACCCCCATGACTACCACACTACCACCACCACCACGACTACCTCCTTGAATACCACCACGACTACCACACTACCTCCTTGACTACCACTACCACCACCACCACGACTACCAACACGACTTCGACTCTACCCCCATGACTATATCCACGACTACCACCATGACTACCACCACCACCACGACTACAACACTACTACTTCTACCAGCACTTACATTAACAACGACCACCACCACATTCTCCCACAACCTTCATCTCAACCACAAGCACGACCGCCAACAACCATAACTATCATCCCTAACAACGACCACCCAGGTAAAGCACAGCTCTCCTAGTATACCTGTAACTAGTATCAGAGAGAGAGACAGAGGGGATAGAGTGTGGAGAGAGACGGGGGAAGAAAGAGTGCCAGGCACTGCACCCCCCTGCCTGAGGCTTGCAACAAGGCCACTTACCATACCCTCACCTGTGTGGCACTACCTTTGTGGCACTCCCTTTGTTGCACTCTCTTTGTGGCACCTATATGGGACTACCCTTGTGGTACTATCTTTGTGGCACTACCTTCCTTTGTGACACTACCTTCCTCTGTGTGACTACCTTCCCTTATGACACTACCTTCCCTTGTGACACTACCTTCCTTTGTGACACTACCTTCCCTTGTGACACTACCTTTGTGGCACTACCTTCCTTTGTGACACTCCTTTGTGGCACTACCTTCCGTTGTGACACTACCTTTCTTTGTGGCACTACGTTTCTTTGTAGCATCACCTTCCTTTGTGACACTACCTTTCTTTGTGACACTACCTTCCCTTGTGACACTACCTTAATTTGTGACACAACCTGCCTTTTTGGCACTACCTGCCTTTTTGGCACTACCTGCCTTTGTGACACTACCTTCGTGGCACCAGGCACTATCCCAGGCACTAGGTACAATCCCAGGCACTAGAAACCATCCCAGGCACTAGGCACCATCCCAGGCACTAGGCACTTAGGCACTCTCTCAGGCACCAGGCACTATCCCACGAACCAGGCACCATCCCAGGCCCTAGGCACTATCCCAGGCACTAGACACCATCCCAGACACTATTCCATGCACTAGGCACCATCTCAGGAACAAGATACCATCCCAGGAACTAGGCACCATCCCAGGCACTAGATACCATCCCAGGCACTAGGCACCATCCCAGGCACTATCCCAGGAACTAGGCACCATCCCAGGTATTAGGCACTATCCCAGGCACTATCAGACACTAGGCACCATCCCAGACACTAGGCACTACCTCAGACACTAGGCACTATCCCAGACACTAGGCACTATCCCAGACACTAGGCACTATCCCAGGCACTATCTTAAGAACTAGGCACTATCCCAGGCACTAGGCACCATCCCAGCCACTAGGCATTATCCCAGGCACTATGTTAGACACTAGGCGCCATTCCAGGCACTACCCCAGGCACTAGGCACCATCCCAGCCACTAGGCATTATCCCAGGCACTATGTTAGGCACTAGGCGCCATTCCAGGCACTACCCCAGGCATAGGCACCATTCCAAGCACTACCCCAGGCACTAGGCACCATCCAGGCACTTTCCCAGGGACTAGGCACTATCCCAGGCACTAGACACCACCCCAGGCACTGCTGTGCTTCACTACCAGCTCATCACTGGCCATAAACAGTGCCACGACAGTGCCAAAATACTCTTATGAGAGTAACAACAAGCAAGACTCTTGTCCGAGTTTGTAGTGAGGGAGGGAGTTAGGGAGTGAGTTAGGGAGTGAGTTAGGGAGTTAGGGAGGGAGTTAGGGAGGGAGTTAGGGAGGGAGTTAGGGAGGGAGTTAGGGAGGGAGTTAGGGAGGGAGTTAGGGAGGGAGTTAGGAAGTTAGGGAGGGAGTTAGGGAGTTAGGGAGGGAGTTAGGGAGTGAGTTAGGGAGTTAGGGAGGGAATTAGGGAGGGAGTTAGGGAGGTAGTTAGGGAGGGAGTTAGGGGGGAGTTAGGGAGTGAGTTAGGGAGTGAGTTAGGGAGTGACTTAGTGAGTTAGGAAGGGAGTTAGGGAGTGAGTTAGGGAGTGAGTTAGGGAGTGAGTTAGGGAGGGAGGAGTTAGGGAGTGAGTTAGGGAGTGAGGTAGGGAGTGAGGTAGGGAGAGAGGTAGGGAGGTAGTTAGGTAGTGAGTTAGTGAGTGAGTTAGGGAGGGGGAGAGAGAGGTGTGAAGAGTTTCAAAACTGTACCATTGCACCAGGTTCAACACTGTACCACTGCACCAGGTTCAACACTGTACCACTGCACCAGGTTCAACACTGTACCACTGCACCAGGTTCAACACTGTACCACTGCACCAGGTTCAACACTGTACCACTGCACCAGGTTCAACACTGTACCACTGCACCAGGTTCAACACTGTACCACTGCACCTCAGGTTCAACACTGTACCACTGCACCAGGTTCAACACTGTACCACTGCACCAGGTTCAACACTGTACCACTGCACCAGGTTCAACACTGTACCACTGCACCAGGTTCAACACTGTACCACTGCACCAGGTTCAACACTGTACCACTGCACCAGGTTCAACACTGTACCACTGCACCAGGTTCAACACTGTACCACTGCACCAGGTTCAACACTGTACCACTACACCAGGTTCAACACTGTACCACTGCACCAGGTTCAACACTGTACCACTGCACCAGGTTCAACACTGTACCAGGTTCAACACTGTACCACTGTACCAGACTACGGTAGATGATAAGACACTATGGTAGATGATAGACACTATGGAAGATGATACACTATGGTAGATAGTAACTACTGTAAATGATTCACTACAGTAGACGGTAGACAGTAGAGATGACAAATGGTAGACACTGGTAGATGGTAGACACTATGGTAGATGGTAGACACTATGGTAGATATACACTATGATAGATGGTAGATACTATGGTAGATGGTAGACACTATGGCAGATGGTAGACACTATGGCAGATGGTAGACACTATGGTAGATGGTAGATACTATGGTAGATGGTAGACACTATGGTAGATACACTATGGCAGATGGTAGACACTATGGTAGATGATAGACACTATGGTAGATGGTAGACACTATGGTAGATGATACACTATGGTAAATAGTAACTACTGTAAATGATTCACTACAGTAGACGGTAGACAATAGAGATGACAAATGGTAGACACTGGTAGATGGTAGACACTATGGTAGATGGTAGACACTATGATAGATGGTAGACACTATGGTAGATGGTAGACACTATGGAGACACTATGGCAGATGGTACACTATGGCAGATGGTAGACACTATGGTAGATGGTAGATACTATGGTAGATAGACACTATGACAGATGGTAGACACTACGGTAGATGGTAGACACTATGATAGATGGTAGACACTATGGTAGATGGTAGACACCATGGTAGATGGTAGACACTATGGCAGATGGTAGACACTATGGTAGATGGTAGACACTAGCAGATGGCACACTACGGTAGATGGTAGACACTATGGTAGATGGTAGACACTATGGTAGATGGTAGACACTATGGCAGATGGTAGACTCTATGGTAGATGGTAGACACTATGATTGATGGTAGCCACTATGGTAGGCACTATGATTGATGGTAGACACTATGGTAGATGGTAGACACTATGGTAGATGATAGATACTATGGTAGATACTATGGTAGATGATACACTATGGTAGATGGTACACACTATGGTAGATGGTAGACACTATGGTAGATGGTAGACACTATGGTAGATGGTAGACACTATGGTAAATGGTAGACACTATGGTAGATGATAGATACTATGGTAGATGGTAGACACGACGGTAGATGGTAGACACTATGGTAGATTACAGCCTTTACACTCAAGATTCGTTTACAAAATATGTAAATATGTGGACGTCTCTACATGTGTGTGTGTGTGTGTGTAAACATCTACATTTCTACATGTGTGTACACATGTGTGTTAGATAGAGAGAGAAGTGTCTCACTTCTCACCAGGCACAGTGCCAAGACGATACTGAGATACCCAGCTGTCTACCCTCACCATGTATCCCACCCAGTGCCACCCACCCTACCAATGCCACCCACCCTCCCAGTGCCACCCATCCTCCCAGTACCACCCACCCTCCCAGTGCCACCCACCCAGTGAAACCCACCCTCCCAGTGCAACCCACCCTCCCAGTGACACCCACCCACCCAGTGCCACCCACCCTCCTAGTGACACCCGGTGCCACCCACCCATCCAGGGCCACCTACCCTCCCAGGGCCACACACCCTCACAATGACACCCCCCCACCCAGTGACACCCACCCTCAAAGTGACACCCACCCTCCCAGTGACACCCACCCTCAAAGTGACACCCACCCTCCCAGTGACACCCACCCACCCAGTGCCACCCACCCTCCTAGTGACACCCACCCAGTGACACCCACCCACCCAGTGCCACCCACCCTCCTAGTGACACCCACCCAGTGACACCCACCCACCCAGTGACACCCACCCTCCCAGTGACACCCACCCACCCAGTGACACCCACCCTCCCAGTGCCACCCACCCTCCCAATGCCACCCACCCTCCCAGTGACACCCACCCTCCCAATGCCACCCACCTTCCCAATGCCACCACCTCCCAGTGACACCCACCCTCCCAGTGACACCCACCCACCCAGTGCTACCCACTCTCCCAGTGTAAACCCAAAGTGCCATCCACCAACCCAGTGACTCCCACCCTCCCAGTGCCACCCTCCCAGTGACACCCACCCATCCAGTGACACCTACCCTCCCAGTGACACCCACCCTCCCAGTGACACCCACCCACCCAGTGGCACCCACCCTCCCAGTGCTACCCACCCTCCCAGTGACACCCACCCACTCAGTGCCACCCACCCTCCCAGTGACACCCACCCTCCCAGTGACACCCACCCACCCAGTGGCACCCACTCTCCCACTGACACCCACCCACCCGGTGCCATCCACCCATCCATTGCCACCCACCCCCTAGTGACTCCCACCCTCCCGGTGACAACCACCCACCCACCCAGTGCCACCCACTCTCCCAATGACACCCACCCACCCAGTGACACCCACCCTCCCAGTGTTACCCACCCACCCAGTGACACCCACCCTCCCAATGACACCCACCCAGTGCCACCCACACAGTGACACCCACTAACCCAGTGCCACCCACTCTCCCAGTGCCACCCACCCTCCCAGTGCCACCCACCCACACAATGACACCCATCTACCCAGTGCCACCCACCCTCCCAGTGCCAACCACCCACCCAATGCTATCCACTCACCCAGTGCCACCCATCCTCCCAGTGCCAACCACCCTCCCAGTGCCAACCAACCACCCACCTACCCAGTGCCACCTATCCTCAGTGCCACCCACCCTCCTAGGGCCAACCACCCACCCACCTACCCAGAGCCACCCACCCTCCCAGTGCCAGAGTGTCAATCACCCATGCCCATTGATCTACCCATGACTACTTAGTGGCCACTCACCCAGTGCCACCCATCCACCTAGAACAACCCACCTTCCCACCCACCTTGACCACCCACCCTCCCTCCAACCATCCCACCCAGTGCCACCAACCCCCTCATCCAGTACTACCCACCCACAAAGTGCCACCCATCCCCTCATCCAGTACTACCCTCCCACGCAGTGCCACCCACCCATCCAGTGCACACACCCTCCCAGTGCCACCCACTCACCCTACCACCCAGTGCTACTCACCAACCCAGTGCCATGCACCCTCCCACCTACCCAATGCCACCCACTATCCCAGTGCCACCCTCTCGTTGCAATCCACCCAGTGCCACCCACCCACCCATTGCCACCAACCTATGCTCACCAGGGGACACCCACCCACCCAGGACCATTTACTCACCCACCAACCCAGGACCATCTACTCACCCACCAACGCACTCAGTGCCACCCACCTACTCAGTGCCACTCACGCAGGGCTACACAGTGCCACCAGGATGACTGCCTCAAGTACTCCCCTACAAGGTGAGTACTTGAGGCAGTCATCCTGGCACTTATACCCAGAGTACATACAAGTTGTTGGTGCCAGCACCAGGCATGCCACAAGTGGTGCCAGCAAGACTGCCACCAACACAGGCCGCCCACACTGCCAGACACGCCGCCCACACTTTCAGACACGCCGCCCACACTGCTAGATAGGCCGCCCACACTGCTAGACATGCCCCCCACACTGCCAGACACGCCATCCACACCGCCAGACAAGCCAACCTCACTGCCAGACGC
This sequence comes from Cherax destructor, assembly GCA_009830355.1. NCBI lineage: Eukaryota > Metazoa > Arthropoda > Malacostraca > Decapoda > Parastacidae > Cherax > Cherax destructor. The sequence goes on along the minus strand of WNWK01029249.1, from coordinate 4,051 downwards.
GGCCCACACTGCTAGATAGGCCGCCCACACTGCTAGACATGCCGCCCACACTGCCAGACACGCCATCCACACTGCCAGACAAGCCACCCTCACTGCCAGACACGCCACCCACACTGCCAGACGCCACCCACACTGCTAGATTGGCAGCCCACACTGCTAGACAGGCCGCAAACACTGCTAGACACGCCACCCACAATGCCAGACACGCCACCCACACTGCCAGACACGCCGCCCACACTGCCAGACACGCCACCCACACTGCTAGATAGGCCGTAAACACTGCTAGACACGCCACCCACACTGCCAGATTGGCCGCCCACACTACTAGACAGGCCGCCCACACTGCTAGACATGCCGCCCACACTGCCAGACATGCCAAACTCACCGCCAGACACACCGCCCACCTACCCACTGGGCTATATCCTTGACACACATACTGTATACACAAAACTATACACTGAGAGGTGTACCTTTGATATACCTTTGAAGAGTTTCGAGAGTATCTACTCTCTGAGCCCGGCCATGGGCCAGGCTCGTCTGGTGCTTGCCTGGTCAACCAGGCTGTTGCTGCTGGAGGCCCGCTGCCCCACATATCCATTACAGCCTGGTTGATCTGGCACCTGGTGAAGATATTTGTCCAGTTTCCTCTTGAAGACTTCTACACTGGTTCCAGCAGTGTTTCTGATATCTTCTGGTAAGATGTTGAATAATCTGGGACCCCGGATTTTGATACAGTACTCCCGTATTGTCCCCACCGCACCCCTGCTCCTCACTGGGTTTATTTTACACTTTCTCCCATATCTCTCACTCCAGTATGTTGTTATGGCAGTGTGCAGATTTGGGATCAGGCCCTCAAGTACTTTCCATGTATATATTATCATGTATCTATCTCTCCTCCGCTCCAATGAGTACATGTTCAAGACTTGAAGGCGTTCCCAATAATTTAGATGTTTCAATGGCTCAATGTGAGTCCTTTCTAAAATTTTCTCTTATACGTTTAAAGATATATTTTTTCATTTATGTTAATGTAAAAATTAATAATTTTGTACCAAAAGAACTTTAGAAAACTTTCCTAACCTTATTATATTTCAGTGTATATACATCTCATAGCTTCCTCCTAGTTCTGGCCAGGGTATATATTCAGTAAGCAGCCGGCGGCAGTCTGGCTTAAGCCAGCCTTATGAATACTGCATCAGGCCTCTTTTTCCAAGCATCCGGAGAACTGCTGAAATTTCTCTCGGGAACCAGACGTTCCCATGGTAATTCAGGTTTATATATATATATATATATATATATATATATATATATATATATATATATATATATATATATATATATATATAGTGCCGAATAAGTAAAACTTGCGATTTTGGCTTAAATAGCAACGCTCTTCTTGCTGAATAAGGCAAGCGAAAATTTGTGTTTGCAATAATTTCGCAAAAATCATCTTGACCCTAACGAAAATAATATATTATATTGTGTTTGTTTATTATTAAATTATTGTAAACTTATCTAAAATATATTTAGTTGGATTAGGCTAAATTAAATTGAGCTTGTTATAATAAGGTTAGGTAAGTTTTCTAAAGTTCTTTTGGTACAAAATTATTAATTTTTACATTAACATAAATGAAAAAATATATCTTTAAACATATAAGAGAAAATTTTAGAAAGGACTTAATTTTAAATGAGTTCTTGCTAATTAACCAATTTTACCTATTCAGCACGACATATATATATATACACACAAACGTAAGTTCTATCAAGACTGAGGTACTGACCACCTTCTATCATGACTGAGGTACTGACCACCTTCTATCATGACTGAGGTACTGACCACCTTCTATCATGACTAAGGTACTGACCACCTTCTATCATGACTAAGGTTGACCACCTATCTACTAGGTACTGACCACCTTCTATCATGACTGAGGTACTGACCACCTTCTATCATGACTGAGGTACTGACCACCTTCTATCATGACTGAGGTACTGACCACCTTCTATCATGACTGAGGTACTGACCACCTTCTATCATGACTGAGGTACTGACCACCTTCTATCATGACTGAGGTACTGACCACCTTCTATCATGACTGAGGTACTGACCACCTTCTATCATGACTGAGGTACTGACCACCTTCTATCATGACTGAGGTACTGACCACCTTCTATCATGACTGAGGTACTGACCACCTTCTATCATGACTGAGGTACTGACCACCTTCTATCATGACTGAGGTACTGACCACCTTCTATCATGACTGAGGTACTGACTACCTTCTATCATGACTGAGGTACTGACTACCTTCTATCATGAGTGAGGTACTGACCACCTTCTATCATGAGTGAGGTACTGACCACCTTCTGTCATGACTGAGGTACTGACTACCTTCTGTCATGACTGAGGTACTGACTACCTTCTGTCATGACTGAGGTACTGACTACCTTCTATCATGACAGTTACTGACCACCTTCTATCATGACTGAGGTACTGACTACCTTCTATCATGAGTGAGGTACTGACCACCTTCTGTCATGACTGAGGTACTGACTACCTTGTATCATGACAGTTACTGACTACCTTCTATCATGACTGAGGTACTGACCACCTTCTATCATGACTGAGGTACTGACTACCTTCTATCATGACAGTTACTGACCACCTTCTATCATGACTGAGGTACTGACCACCTTCTATCATGACTGAGTTACTGACCACCTTCTGTCATGACTAAGGGCCTGAGACATGTCTTACTCATGAAATGCATAATACCAGCACCAACAGACTGAACAGCCTATCGAAATGTCAGAGTTTCAAGGACAGGATGTAGACAGTAAGCCTACTTGCTAGTTCTCATAGTACCCCCTGAAGCAAGTTGTTGTGGGCCTAGTTCCCTGAGTGCCCGCCAGAAGGAAGGCCTCAAGATACCCGGCCATGCCTCTCCTTGAGCAGCGGCCTTCCTGTCAACATCTTCCCTCCCGGACTGGCTTCGGCACACCTCACACTGCCCGCTCCAATCAAGAAATAGCTAGGTTATGGTCATATATTTCACCTTCGTCTTTGCTACCTGGCAAGTTACATGACCAACCAAATAGATAGTTATAACAAGGAACAGTCTACTTACCCACCATTATGGGTCTATGACAGCATACATACCTGCAACAGAAAACAGAATAATTTTAAACACAAACACAAACACACACACACACACTGGTCAATTAGCAAGAACTCATTTAAAATTAAGTCCTTTCTAAAAATTTCTCTTATACGTTTAAAGATATATTTTTTCATTTATGTTAATGTAAGAATTTATAATTTTGTACCAAGAGAAACTTTGAAAACCTACCTAACCTTATTACAACAAGCGCAATTTAATTTAGCCTAACCCAACTAAATATATTTTAGATACGTTAACATTAATTTAATAATAAACAAATACAATGAAATATTTTTTTTTCGTTAGGTTCAGAATGATTTTGGCGAAATTATTGCATACACAAATTTTCGCTTGTCTTATATGGCAAGGTGAGCGTTGCTATTTAAGCCAAAATAGCAAGTTTTACCTAATCGGCACGACATATATATAAAGATGGCATATACAGTACACGAGGTGTGAGAGATACATGTCTAGTACATATTGTTACGTGTTTGTCACTGATTATAATGCGAAAATCTCATCCAGCTCCTCAGAGCTGGGGTGCGTGCCCAAAATACAGCATGCATTACCCCTCTGAACAGCAGCGCTGAGTCGCTGGAACAGAAAACTAGCTGTCCTGGGATCCCTAGTTACCCTGTTGTCTTTTGCCAACGAACGAGTGGTATTGATCAATAACTACACTGCACTAGCCAGGGCTCGAACCTATGATGCTTTGGCCCGCCTCATGGTGAGAGAAAAAACATAGCGCCTTATATATATATATATATATATATATATATGCAAAAAGATCACAGTAAACAGGTGATATCAAAATATGCAAGACAACCACTATGAAAAAATAGAGGAATTCCAAGCGCTTTCGTGACTACTCACATTATCAAGGAACTATAAAA